>JAGDQP010010600.1:26148-46859 GCA_022664845.1 Lepisma saccharinum | reverse complement strand
AGATAAATTAAGATCTTTCTCTTTCCAGATAAATATTTGTGTGTGTGCATGCGTGTGATAAACGTAGATATGAATATGTTTTGTTTCAAACGGCCACAATACCTTACTTTGTTGAGCGTTGGTTTTGTATTCGGGATGTCCTCGGTTCAGTAGCAGCGAATGACTGACCTGACCTAGGTTTCCCCAGTATTTTCCTCAGTCACACCAGACATGTACCTCCAATTTAGGACCTGGCCGACTCCCTAATCCATTCGGCAAAACCTTATCTTGGAGTGATCCAAAGGTGCCTAAAAGCTATAAATAAGATGCAAACCCAACGAGTATAATATATATAAACCTGTCGCTCTGTTAATCGGCATATTGCTTCTTAATACCGTGTTGATGGATCGACATGGAGACCGAGAAGGATCGAGTGGCCGTAGTTCAGCTGCTATAGCGTTGGCTTAGCAATCGAAAGATTCCAGTACGGCTTTTCATCCTGACCGAAGTTTTACCGGATCATTTTCCCCACGACACGAATAAACTAATGTTTATAATAATCCGCAGAGATAGAAAAAAAGCACACACTCACATGACAGAGGAGGAATGAGTAAGAAAGAAAGAGAAAAATGAATTAACGAAGTCGTGGAAGGAAAGAGAAGGATAGAGAAAGATCAGTGAAAACATTGAAACTAGATTGATTTTAATCCTAAAGAACAAACGTAAACACACGGTTTACTTTCTGATTCTAGCTACTGATGCTTCTTTCTCCAACCCAAGAAGAATCTCTGACTGAGTACTGTAAATAGTTTAAGCTATCATTTTAATGGCAAAAACAGCGCTGACTGGAGATCGAACCCGGGTCGTCAGAATGAAAGGTAAAGACGGAACCATGGCACTACACATTTCGCTTCTGAAAATCTACGCAACGCGTATTACAGTTGTTCTGTGTTTAAAAGGTACAAGAAAAGTGGATGCTTCAGTTCAATGACTTCTTCGCATTTGCACTGTTAACACACAGATATTTTATTTTGTATCTTTCAACCAATATTCGTTAATCGTCGTCGTCTTCTCTTTCTACAAGGACGTTCCTACCAAAGAGAATTCGGCTCGCTGCTTCCACATTCATTAGTATTCGACGTTTAGCTACAGAAGTTTCTATTCGATTGTTCACTTTTGTCTTGTAAAAGGATCTTTAGTAAGAACAGGCTTCGAACCTTTGTTACCCACTTTCAATACTTAGAAGTCTGACATTGTTCCACTGGACTAGCGTCCTTAGCTAAAGCTAAACCTCCAGAAATACAATTACTACTTTCAGTGCCCGGTTTCTCAAATCTTTTGAAACAGTATTACTAGTCTCTACACTATTAATATCAATTCGCTTCACAAGTTCCTGTTTCTCAAACTTAAGTTGTGTAAATGGATCGTTACAAGCCAAGATTTACTTTTTACAGGAAAAGTATAATTGATAAGAGAGTTTGGAAATGGAATTACGTGCATACATTTTTCAAATGGGCTCTATTTTTTTTAAAAAAATATTAATATGGTGTGGTTCAACATCACTCTAAAAAATGCAGTGTCTTTCCACCATAAATATTCACCCCATAACTGTGATACTGTAGTCAAGTCAAAACGCACTTGTTTACAATTTATTATTATTACTATTATTATTATAGTTTAAATAAAATTTGTTAGTATTTTTTCTGAGTTCAATATTGTGTACTATTTTAAAGTAATTTTGATACTATAAATTTTTTGATTGGTTGTCTTGATGAACTAAAATTTGAAATCAAATCGTTAATTTCTGGTACATGACATTTCTGGGATAGGATAATTGTTTTCAGTTAACTTGAATCTGAAATTATTCGTAATCAAACCTTATATTCAAAGTATGCGTCTGAAATATTTAACTGTGGCAAGTCTTGATTAGCATAAAAATGCACGTACGGTATTAATTTGTTTCTAAATATACAGTTCACTATCACATTTCAAGTAAACTTGTATCAAAAGATAACTTTTCATTTGAATTCTAAAACGATTCCAACTTTACTCAATGTTGCCTCCTTTTTAATATAATACTCTGTTTCTTGTGTTGCTTCTAAACTGAATAAAGAGAAGACAATTGGGTTATATCTGTTTTTAGAAGTAGAGCAGAAAGTTGTTTTTGTTTTGTGTAGCTTTGATTGGCTTGCAATTTAGATATGTAATTCTTGATAACTAGCCTAATTTGATTCATCTTTTTGTTTATCATCGTGCGAATACGATTTTACTTCACTATACTTTTTGAGTTGAAAAGCATGGATCATTTTACGAAGATATACATTTTGCACGAATTAGGGTCCTGCAAATCCAGGGCCGCACCAGCCCCGATCGGCACGTG
The DNA here is from genome assembly GCA_022664845.1 of Lepisma saccharinum. Classification (NCBI taxonomy): domain Eukaryota; kingdom Metazoa; phylum Arthropoda; class Insecta; order Zygentoma; family Lepismatidae; genus Lepisma; species Lepisma saccharinum. The sequence continues at coordinate 44,500 of JAGDQP010010600.1, read as the reverse complement.
CGACTCCTACCCAGGGCAGTCCATCCCAGTGCAGATCATCCAGGGCCGACCAGTGCAGACCCCCTACCTCGTTCAGTTCCGTATAGCGGCAGTCCAATCCAAGCCCAGACCGCCCCGGTCCGTAGGTTTCAGTCAACCCCGGCCCGCAGCGATGACGTAAAGTAGGAATTTTGTCTGTGTCTGTCTGTATGTTTGTTAGTAATCAAATCACTAGCGTCTCATGGAAACCCGTTTCCAAAACTTCGCCCAATCTTGCGCCGGCGCAGAACTCCTTGAACTATTAGTAGCACCAAAAAGCACACAATTCGCTGTTTGGCCCGATGGTCAACGTATTGGGAAGTTGAGCAAGAGGCCCTGGGATCGCTAATTTTACATTTTTTTAAAGAAAATTAACTATTTTTATGTGTATACGTATTAGGAAATTTAATAAAAGTAGTGACCAAAGGCATTTGGAAGTTACGTAAGTCAGGTTCGGTGATTTTTTTAAATTTATTTATTGAACACGCAACTTGTACAGAGACATTGTTTCCACGCGCTTTCGCCCTAAACGCAAGCATCCAAATCTACATGCGTCCCTTGATTTCCACCAAATTTTGCTCATATATTCCTTAGATTCTGGGCCAGGTCGTACAAGTATTCCTGGTTTGGTATTGTGTCTCAGTTGTCATTGTGGCAAATGTTTACTTTTTTTAATTGCTTCAATTTTGGCGTATCAGCACCAAGCTTGACACACACATTATTCGACACATAAAATACTTGACATATTTTATAAAATATATATTTTATAAATTTATAGAAATGTCTAAATACGTACATTGATAAACGCTAAATTCTGTAACATATGCGCCAGGTATATGGTCTATGTCGTGGAGGTACTATGGTCACCGAGAACAAATTGCTAAAATTTAGTATTTATAATTGCTCCGACAATTTTGGCCTTATTAGCAACAAACTTAGCATGTAGGCACTGGGAAATTTCACAGAGGTACTAAATACATCACAGGCGCCGAAGTAGTCACTGTTGTCAACTAATTTCGAAAAAAAATATTTCAAATTGTTTCCATGCATTCCACATATCTGCACCAAATTTGGCATTTAGTTACTGGCACAGATAATACAGGTTTTCTAGGTGCCAAAGTTGTCAGCGTTGCCAACCAAATTCGAAAATTTAATACTTAAAATTGTTCCAATATTGTTGACCGTATCTACACCAAACTTGACATTTATGTAGACACTAGAACAGATACTATCTGAACTGCAGTTCATTATTGGCAAATAATTTTAGAACGGTACCAGCTGTGAGTGATGCAAACATATTTTATTGATCATGCACCAATGGACGGATATATCAGCACGTTGTTAATACCTTCCTCACTTATAGTCCTTGAGCCAAACACTAAAAAGTCGAGTTTGACTACCAACTCGGGGGACTAAATCTCCTTGTTATTTTTACATTCTATGATACCTTTTGTCAACAAAAAAGTATGATGGCCATCTGTAATGTGTAGCTAAGTACTGAAAAACTTGACCTAATGATGGCAATATGTGTTGTTTGTGCTGTCCAAAAAAAAGGTTTAGAGTTTGGCTCAAGGTATTGTGGTAGTTATATATAATATACTTGAATTACTGATTGTTGTAAGACAGACGTTTCCAACGTGAGTACCGCTGAACCCTAAAGTTCCACCAATTAAATTTGTGGGTGCACAATAAAATTAGCTATAAGTGAAAAGAAGGTAAATCGTTCACACTGATGACTACTTTAAATTTTAATATTTTTTCTCTGTATTTTCAGGTACCAAATCGAATTTCTAATCATTAAAATCTATTAATTATAACTATGATATGATCTGCAACTTGCTGTACAAAAAGGTATTCAATGAATCAATCTTCATATTCATTGCCACTAGTATCAACACTTACGACAAAGTCATCATTTTCATTGTCCACATTTTCACACTTTTCCTGAACACAAGCTGGTGTACACTTAATGTGGTTATGCAAACAAGTACAGTCTGGAAGGCGACAGTATTTGCTACACCGGCATGACATTAGGTTTAGAATTACATCTGGCGCTACACTGCCAGTCATCCATTGAATACTTATATCTCCAACTTCATTTTCTATCCAGCCATGACCATTTGTTGGACTTGGAATGGAAGGCCTATTCTCTAAACTTCTCCAGATTGCACTCTGATAATTAGCTCGCAAAGTATGTTGAAACAAGCTTTCTTCACATGGAGGCAACTGACAAGATTCCACACTTCCTCCCTTGGCACGAAACATTTGATATCTCAGCTCATTGACATCGTCTACCGTTGTGTTTCTACAATACAGTTTACATGTAAATTGTTGAATGGAATGGAAGACATGTTGTGGAACGTCCCAAGTTTCACCTTAGGACGAAAAAGCTTGTACAAAATTCTCTTCACTTTGTAATAGTTTCAATGGCTTCAGTTTTCCTTGGCCAGCAAATGCACTGACTGTGTCACACCCAGTCCAGGCATGTAATCCTATTACTGCAGTACACACATCATTGCCTAGGGACCTACTTAGGTTGGTGATGTTCACTATCAGGACTTTGTCTTCGGAACCGCGTTTTAAAAATAGGTTGCTTTCTATTCGGAGGGTGCAAGAGAAATTATGAATCATCAGTGTCGTCTGCCACACATACTACGTTCTCATAGCTCTGGGATGCATGAGGAGCATGGTAATCTTCACATTTTTTCTGTGTCAATCCTATACAAAGTTCTTCGCATGTAAGAAACATAGTTTTGTTATGCAGCTGATTTCTATTCTGCTCATGCATCCAGCTTTCTGTAATGAACTTTATGAGGTTGGTTTTACTCTGCACTAAAAACAAAAGCTGTCTCCAGTTCCTGATTCGATGGCTTGGTCGTATAGTATGGAACGTCACTCCAGAAGATGAGCCCCTACGTGCTCTTTCAGCAGACTTGATCGATTTTTCTCGATAGACATCGAACACCAAATCGATCCTTTCACTCCTCTGACCCATATTGAGGATAACATTAAGGAAATGGCTCGAGAGCTCTTCAAACGTGCTTCCGTCAGCATTCATTCTTTGTAACACAGCCATAGCATCAGTTACACAAGCATGTGGAACAGGTACACGTTTCTCTACGGATACCCTAGCTTCCAACTTTGTAGCCATGGAGGCTTTGTTTGTTTTCTTCATTGTGCCATCCACATTAGCTAATGCCCAAGATAGTGAACCAAGTGGATGTTTTAGAACATCACGCATATCAAGCTTTCTATTTTCTGCTATCAGAACCACGCTGCCAAACACTTTGCGGTCGGCTCTTAGTATGTGCTCTTTCTTGGTGGTCTTCATTATTTTTGTAGCATTGAGGCTACCAAATGTCTTCAAATTCATCTTTTTAATATGTTCATAAAACCCAACTCCAGTAGCCAACCGTTCCATAATAAATGTTTGATAAGCATCTTCTCCTTTCTGTGTTGCTTGTAACATATATTTACTTACTTCACGTGGAGGTGATACACCAGTTGAGATATTGACTAAAATTGAAGGGTTTTTTTGGAATGGATTAATCCAGCTGTCTTTTAGCAGCTCCATCACTGAGTTCACGTCTGTCTCATCTTTGGCAATGCGCGACTTCCCTAGGTCGTGATGTTGAAATTTGGAATATTAACTATTCAACAGCTCTATTAGTTGCCTAAGAGCCGCTGCTCGATGTTCCGCTGTGAGATAATATCTTGAAACTGTTCCAGTTTTCACGCTAAACCCCCGCGTGCCGCCCGCAGTTTGTGTGACTTTGTTGACAGTTTCTTCGATTGCTTGGTCGATAGCGATTTTTCCACATGGATTTATAGATCCGATCTGTAAGGAAAATTTCCCACTCAGAAAACAGTGATGTAATTCTGGATAAGTATCTTCCAACTGTATCATAAGAGCATAATGTAAGGGTAAATATCGAGAATAATTGACTTTATCAAGAGCAAAACACCAGGGAATAACTTCCCTGATGCAGGCCAATTGGATATACCAGTCTCCCTCTCTGTCTGCACGCAAAAGTCCAAGAAGAGACTCTATGGCATCTAGATACATCATCCAGAAAACTGACAAGTCACCTCGCTCACATCTTAGAATGTGAAGATAACGTTTAAACAAATTTGTAATTCGTTGAAAAGAGTTACTGTTAAGCACAGCAGTCAAATTTGAATGACAGGTCTGGGCTGCAAGATTGTTCACTTCTGTCTCACTTTCATGGAGGATACTGATATCTTGTGGGTAATTCTCTTCCAGCCACTCGGTGAATCCCGTCCAAGCCAACTTGAGCAATGCTCCATACATTATTTTGTGTAACCTGACACCACGATTGTATTGCTTTCCTGCCAGTACTCGACCAATAGAGCATTCAGCAATAACAAATGCCTCTACAGCCACATCCCGTAATCCAGCTGGCCCAAATACTTTCCCGATTCATGACAAGAATTTGCAGATGATGTGAAAGTTCCCCATTACCAACACTACACTTTCATATACTTCTGGATGAGACCACTTAATTTCAGTCGCTTTCGAATACAGAGCATTGTCCAGCACTACAACTGTGTTGTTCAAGAAGAGTGTCGATTGAATTGATTTAGCTTGTCTCAAAATTTCTTGTACTCTTGACATCGATGTTGCTGGTGTACTAGTGGTTGGTAGGTAACCAATACTGTCTTGGGAAACGTCAATATTGTCTCTGGTCATGATGTTGAATCCAGTCCATGAGCTCACTTTCACATTTTCTAGAGTTGAACTTCGTGCCATTATCCACGTTACATTCTTTTGTTGTGCTAATTCTTTAGCTGGAAGCGTATACTATGTCGGATCTGCAACAGTGATGGGTGATGGATTCTTCCAACTGTAAGCAAGATATTCTTTGATTGGCTCATAGAAAGGTGAAACTGTTCTCAACTTAACTTTTTTACAAATGGGAGCAGTTTCATATCTTGGAGTGCATGACTGAGATGTTGGCTGAATAATTATGCTATTTACCCGATGTGACGTTCCAGCTCCACTAAGTACTTCTTCATTTCTGTCTATATTGTCGAAGGCAAGAATGGTGGGAACGTTGTAATGCACATTAGAAGGTAAAGGGATTTCACTACTTCTCACGTTTTCCGTTTTCTCAAGGCTTAGTGCCGTATCAATTTCTTCAAGCACGGAATATGAACATGAATGACCAAGTCGATTTAGTATTTTAACAAGCTCGACGTTACCAGTCAAAATCTTTACAGCCCACGGAAACAACACATGCTTTGCAGTGAGCATTTTCCCAACTCTTATAGCATAAATAATGTCTTGGGCGATCGACCATAACAAAAGTTCTGAGCGTGGGGAAGGTTTTCCTTTACCACCGATGAGGGTTTTTAGAAATTCAGTTAGTGGATCAGGGATGGAAATATAGTTTGTGTTTAACTCGCTCGGATGGGGAGGCCAGGGCTTTTGTGGCGGTGATGCCTGGACTGCATTTCTAACATACAGAGCAGTTTTATGAACATCAACAGTTTTGTTTTTTTAATAATTGTATAATGCTCAAGTTGTTTCTTCATTCGCACGTAGTCGGCTGCTATTGCTTCAAATGATAAGTTATCTGGCCAAATGTACACTCTTCGATCTACTGTGAGAAAATGAAGAGACTTTTCAAACTGAATTTCTAGGTTTCTTCGAAGATGATTCTTTGTTGATTCTTTAACAGTAAAACCGAAAACACTCATATGACCTTCGAGCTGAGTATTTAAATCAGTTAATGGTAAAATTCGCGGATTACCAAACAAGTCTTGTCGAAAGTATGAATACAACATTTGTAATGCATTTCTCTCTGCAGCTGTGTAATGATCACTATCATCACTATTATTCGCACTTTTCTCTGGCTTTGAGCGAGTGTAATCTCTATAACATGATCTGTGATAATGACTTTCTGCAGCTACAATATCTCGTGATGTGATGCTTTTTTTTCTTTCATCTAAACGTTGAACAACAATGTCTCGAACTGTCTGGTCGGCTCGCAGTTCTGAAGCCTGTATTAATGGTTCGCGAGTGTGACTTCCCTTGATGTATGTACTTTGTCTGTTGCTGGCAGAAAATGCACTCTCTTGGGTACACTCTTTCGAGATAAGGGCTCTGGCGACTTGAACGTCTTTTTTGACTGTCTGTGGATCTATCAGTATGGGTAAGAATCTCTTTCTTAGCAATCACAGCCAGTAACTTCTTATGCGTAAAGTTTGATCGGCATTTCCGGTGATACTGGATACTTGGAAACGTGCTCACAATGTCCTCGAGAGCTAAAATAGGGTAGAATTTTCTAACTCTGGCAGCTTCGAGGAGAGTACGCCAAGACTGAGCACCATCAAGAGTTGTCAGTTCACTGTTTAGACATTTCTTGTTACACAAGATGCACACACTGAAGTCGATCCTAGGTCGTTTAGTTTCACTCTCACTGTCCGACATTCTTTATTCCTGTTTAATAGTTATAAGACCTGAAACACAAAACAAAATTAAAACATTAATAATTTGTCAAATCAATTACATATTATATAATATATAGCTATATTATACATTAGCTGACGGACCCGCATAGGATTTCCTACAAAGAAAATCTTAAGAATATAACACTTGAGTAAACATGATAAGTAATTTGCCACCAAACCACCTTCTAGGATCTAAAGTTTCTCCGTGCTATATTTCATTAGGGGCAAATGGAAAACATACAATTTGACAGAGATAGTAAAAATACCTCAAAAGGTCGATAGATTATTTTGTTTAAGGGATAATAAGGACCGTAAGATGGATGTTCCCGCTTCCTTCTTCCCCACTTGTGTGGAACGTCGAAAAATAATTCCTTAGTGGATGTCTACGTCATAAGGGGAATGCATTTCCTTACGCCCCTTACCTTAAGTAAGACCTTTGCTGCTACTTTCCCACTTCGTAAACTGAAATAGTGCTCGCCGAGGGTTATCATCAGCAATGTGACGAACTTAGCTGCAAGCATCCTGAAGGGTTCATACAATGTAAAGTATATAAATTAGTTATTTAACACTTAGCAATACACAAAATAACACCAATGTATTTAAAGAGAATAGATAGTAGTACGCGTTTTCACGAACGTGGAAGAAAAACTTCGAATCAGAATTAATCTATAATCATTGTCCGTAAATATAAAATATATTTACCGAGGCAATTTGTCAATGTTGGAAACTTGCGGAGTGATACACGTGAAAGTAACATACATGGAATCATAAGGACATGAAAGTGAGCGGTCGTAGCTCAGTTGGTACAGCGTAGGATCAACAATCAGAAGATCCTGGGAATCATCCCAGTGGCCGCCTACCGTGACTGAGGTTTCTCCGGGGTTCCCTTTGGTCACACCACGCAATTAAGATATCTCCCAGAATGAATTTCGTTGCCTCTCCAGATGAAACTGGTAACCTAACCTACCTGTAGTTAACCAGAAATATACATGCGTCATACGTGTATAAAGAGACAAAAAGAATTAATCTAGTTAATAGTGCTAACAGGCACAACGTTTAAATATAAATCAGTATTCAGGGCCGCAAAATACACGGGTCGCAAAATGCACGGCAGCCAAATGCACGCCACCTTGAGAACCAAACCGTTAATTTGAATTTGCCTAACCTAACCAAATCCTTATGTAATGTCCTTGAAGAGATCTATCACCTTCTGATGAAGCCCCAAATGCTAGGAACCAAATATGTAATGACCCAGAGGAAGAGTTACTGCATGTCTATCAGTATATTCTCTCAATATTCCGCCACGGCTTCTGAGTGTGGGATTACCGAACGCTAATCACCACTGCTGAAAGGCAAATAATATTAATGAGTAGTACATGAAGGCATATGGAAAAGAAACTTCAAGAGAGGATGAGTAGTATACGCCTGCCTACCTGAAGGCGTGCAACCGTTGTTAGGATGGGTTGAAGGCTCCCTTATGCCTGTCTGAAGGCACTTGAAAACCTGGCACGGTAGTATACGCCCGCCTCCCTGAAGATGTGCAGTACACCAACGATGGATAAGTACCCCTTCCCGCCTGTGTGAAGGGGTGAAGAAGCAAGGAAACAACTACCGCCTACCTGAAGATGTTTAGTTGCCTTAGGATTGGTTAATAGCCTTGGTCCGTTTGCGTGAAGGCGTATCGCAACTAGAGAAAAGTTGTAAACTACTGACCACCAGTAGTAATAATTGCCCGCCTGTCTGAAGGCGTGCAACCGAAGGACAAGGTAAATGGGTACCACAGTCCGCCTGTCTGAAAGCGTTCTGCAGTTGGAGAACAACGTTTCAAAAGAGATTTAATAATAAAGATGAATATAGCGGAATGCGATAAAGCAATATAATAAGCATAATCATAGTAAAGAATATTCAAAGAGGTATTAGATAATTAGAATTTATTAGTGGACTACTGTCCAAAGAAAGAAAACCAAGCAGAGAGCTTGATGTTGTCTGGCCCGCACACCGGAAAAAACTGATTTCAAATCGTCCTGGCCCTACTTACATACCTCTAATTCAGTGACGTCACAGCGTCACGTGACATACCTTTAATCTTTTACTTTGTATACACACATATACATTTATGAATGTAAATGTTCAAGTCTTGCCTTCCAAATGAAGTATGTCTTCATACACAAACATGTTATTTTTCTTGTGTATTTAAAATAAACGCTGTATTCACAATTTTCCAAGCACATAGCGATAAGTTTAATTTGTTATCTTTTTAATCTAATTTGTTTGAAAATTCTTATTATTAAATAAAATATATATAGGAATTATTTTCTTGAGTCCATAACATATATAATTAATAGCCAAAAGGGTGATTCGATATAAGGTGATTCAGGGGAAGCGAAAACACAGAATTTACATGGAACGTTAAAGACGTTACATTATGCCCCTCCCTGAAAGAAAATTTTTGGGGACTGAAAGCTTTTCGAAAAATTTTCTAAGTTCTTTTTCTTTTTATAAAGTTCTTTAATTACATGTATAGTCCTTTTGAGTTTTTCTTATTATTTCACTAACTCCACCTCACTTGCTGTTTTTCTCATATTCTTATCATTTAACAACATTATATATCATTTCCTTAAAATTGCTTAGAATTATATTTAATAAGTTAGGATATTATTACCTCACTTTTTAAATCACAACACTAATTATAATCATTTTCAAGCGCTCACAGGTAGTTTCCTTCTGCTTCGTGGGGTAGGTGATGACAGTCTGCTGCATCTCTGCCGCAGGTTAACTCCTGCCGTTGACTCTAAAATCCTGGGCAGGTTGCACTCGCAGCTTTTATAAGTAGATCGTATCTTTCCGGAGAACATCTATATAAACTTAAATTGTCAAGGTTTTCGATTTCCGCTGAACTAGTTTGGACATCTCTGAAGGTTGCTCGATTTACTGCCATATCTTGCTTCTCGTATGAGCCATAAGTAATATGGTTAAGCGGGAAGGAGTCATCCTTCACTTCTTCCCGAGTATTTAGTTTAAAGGCTTTTCTTCTAATTATGAGGGACCTTTATTCCTTTGTCCATTCCTGTACAAGGACCCTTCCTGATAGTGTATTATTGCTGTGGTTTCATTTTCGTCTTTCGTATTGAATCAAATTTACTTGATTGCTGCTTCGGTCTCTCCAGGAATAATTCCAATTGTCGTCTGACTTTGGTCGTGAAGGATTTCTCTCCTCCAAATCTTTGTTCCTATTTTGATATCCGCTGTATCCCTTTCCTAATTTTTGGTCATCGATGTTGATTTTACCCTGGGTTTGGTTCTTATTGATTCCTTGTTGATTTCCATTATTAGTATTATTGGTTGTTCTAGTTTCTTCTTTCCTGAATTCTGTGTATCTTGAACCTGGAAGACTATCCTGATTTTCCAGAAATTCAAGTACTTCTTCAGTATATTCGATGTTAGTGCATGTTAACAACCTTTGTACACTATACGGAAGAATGTTAATAGCTTCTTGTAGAAGTTCCTCGTCCTGGATATCTGGATTGATTCTTATTAATTTAGTTATAAAATTTGCGATTTCTTCCATTGACATTGTTCCAATTAGGCTTGTCCTGACATACCCTCTTCTTTCTTCTCTCAATGTTTTTCCGATCTGCGTACTTCTGGATAAATTTGTAGCAAAAGTCTTGGTAACAACTTCTGTTCTTTTACCAGGTGAAACCAGCCTTCGGCACTTCCAATCATAGTTCTACTTAATATATATTTATAGTCTTCCACAGATGCTCTAATAATTTTAAATAAATAAGTCAGTTCTTCTAGATATTTTGTTGGACTTGATTTCTAGACGTTCCCTTTCCATTTGGGTACGTGGTTGTAATCCTCAACCTTTACTTCCCGAGTTGATCTCACTTTTCCTAAATTTTCTAATAGCTTTTGGACAAAACTCAAAGGTCGCTTTCCTCTTGATACTTCAGTGATGCTTTCTTCATCTTCTGACCGATACTATGTCTTGGGCGTAGTTTCTCTATGGGTAGCTGCTCCTATATTGCATCGATTTCTTTCCATTGGTCGAAAAGGTACTCTTTTTCTAAATTTTTCTTCTATTTCTCCTTTTACTGCTACTTCTGTTCGTTGTTTTTTCTGTTTTCTTGTTGTTTCCCATTGAAATTTTGAGGTCTATTATTTCGGTTTCCACGGTAATTAATCTTTCTTCTGTTTTTTTTCATTCCTTTCCATAGTGTTAAGTCTTTCATCATGAATGTTGAGCTTTTCATCTATAGTATCTACTCGTTTTTGGATTTTATTAAAGTTACACTCTTGTCGGTAGCCATCGACCTGTTCTTTGTTCCATAAACATTTGGTCTATTCTCCTTTCTTGAGTATAAAGATTTTCCTTTATTTCGCTGAAATTCTGTTCCATGCTGTTGAATGGTCTTCCTTGCTGAAGTCTTGCTTCAAACTATCCATTTTTTAGTTTCCTTTTGTTTCGCTGAGACTTTGCTTCAACATCTGCATTAATAAGGTCATGCTCTCGGTTTTTTCCTTATCTTCTGCTGTTTCAGAAGCTGCTACTCCTTGTTACGTAGTTTCAGTCATCTTTGCTTCTTTTTGCTTCCTCATTCTGCTGCTTCTACTCTTTGGATTATCTCTTCCTGAGTCGGATGATCTTTCCAGACTTACATATTCCTCTTCACTACGCTCCATTGTGAAGTAATCCTTCTATATTAACTTTGAAAAGACGCTCGGTTTTCCAGCCTCCTTAGCTAAACGCCATTTATGTAATGTCCCGTAAGAGATCTATCACCTTCTGATGAAGCCTCAAATGCTAGGAACCAAATATGCAATGACCCAGAGGAAGATTTAATGAATGTCTATCTGTATATTCTCTCAATATTCCGCCACAGCTTCTGGGTACTCACCATTGCTGAAAGGCAAATCTTAATGAGTAGTACATGGCGGCATACGGAAAAGAAACTTCAAGAGAGAGGATGAGTAGTATACGCCTGCTTACCTGAAGGCATGCAATATACCAAGAATGGATAGGTTCCCTTGTCTGCGTGTATGAAGGCATACAAGAGCAAGGCAAACGACCGACCGCCTGTCTGAAGGCGTACAACCGTTGTTAGGATGGGTTGAACTAGAGAAAGGTTGTAAACCACTCACCACCAGTACTAATAATTGCCCGCCTGTCTGATGGCGTGCAACCGAAGGACAAGGTACATGGGTACCACAGCCCGCCTGTCTGAAAGCGTTCTGCAGTTGGAAAACAACGTTTCATAAGAGATTTAATAATAAAGATGAATAAAGCGGAATGCGATAAAGCAATATAATAAGCATAATCCTAGTAAAGAATATTCAAAGAAGTTTTAGATAATAAGAATTTATTAGTGGACTACTGTCCAAAGGAAGAAAACCAAGCAGAGAGCTTGATGTCTGGCCCGCAGACCAGAAGAAACTGACTTCAAATCGTCCTGGCCCTACTTATTTACCTCTAATTCAGTGACGTCACAGCGTCACGTGACATACCCTTAATCTTTTATTTTTTATACACACATATACATTTATGAATCTCAATGTTCAAGTCTTGCTTTCCAGATGAAGTATGTCTGCGTACACATACATACATGTTAATTTTCTGGTATATTTAAAATAAACGCTGTATTCACAATTTTCCAAGCTTATAGCGATAAGTTTAATTTGTTATCTTTTTAATCTAATTTGTTTGAAAATTCTGATTCTTGAATAAAATATATATAGGAATTATTTTCTTGAGTCCATAACATATAAAATTAATAGTCAAAAGGGTAATTCGATATAAGGTAATTCGGGGGAAGCAAAAACACAGAATTTACATAGAACGTTAAAGACATTACAATTGTTAGTATAATATATGCGTTATTGTAACATTATTTCAATGAACCGGTCGTTAAACTCGGTAGGATCTCATCGGGAATTCTATCAGAATTTTCGGTTTGGGGGTAGATAACCGAAGTAAGGAGGTGTAAGTAGAGATTTGCAGGGTTTATATAGATTTCTACACGTAAATATCTTTAAGTTGGTGTGTGTGCTCTACGATTTATAGGAGGACAGCCCCATTAACGAATGTCGGGAAGAATCCCTGGATACCATACAGAAAAAGAAGGCCCGACTCAATGTATATCTAATGCTAAGAAGTGGTTTTATTAACACGATGTCGAATCTGTTTTTCTATTTATACTCTTGTCCATTGAGTCCTGTTTAGTATCAAGGCATAGGAAGTGTTTGTTTTCTTATGTCTTATAGAGAGGCTCTATCTTCGTTCTAGATTAGAGCAAATGCTTGAAATGGCAAAATAAATTCATTCTCGTTACGAAAGGAATACTATTTATGTCCGTGTCAGTCTTCAACATATAAACCGCAAATTTGAACGGTAGGACAGTTCGTAGATTATACATCCTTGTCATCATCGTACAATGTGATTTACGACAACACCGGGTGTATTTAAGCTTCATCTCACTATTTCAACTTTGTATTTGAATTTGAATTTATTAAAAAACCTTTAGGAAACTTCAATTCAGGACGAATATTTCAACTTAGGGACACAAGTGGTTTGAGCTCAAGTAAGCTATAGGTTCCATTAGCTATATTTTCCCATTCAGTAGTTAAATTTCGCATAGACTACTGCGTAAATTCCCGTAGTACTTGAATTCAATTCTAATGTATCATAGTAAAAAATCATATAAGATGCAAAAGTTTTATTTATAGCTATTACATTCAAGTTGCTACTGAATTTAATGAAAGTAAAAAAATATCTAATTTCTTCGACGAGGCTCGAACCACCGGCTCTAAAAATCAAAATAACTAAAATTAGCGTGTCTTAACCAAGTGCGCCACGAAGGAAACAGGTGGAGCAACCCAATTCAACACGTATTAGTAACATTACAAAATTAGCATGCGTTCCACCTCTTTGAGTCATTTTTGTAGTTAAAAAGATGGTTTTGGTGTTTTGAATTTATTGAAATGTGTTGTGCAGAAAATTATATTGATTTTTTCGTCAAGTAATTATGAATATTAATCTTTTCTCCCTGTTTTCTGTCCTCAAAAATTCCGAGTAGGTCATTAGTAGTTAGTACAACGCAAAACTAGATCTTCCCCTTGTTCGATGATGCGACTAGTATGTTACTAACTTCATGCGTTACTAGCGCACAAAATTCTTTTCTGAATACGACTTCACCTAGTCAGCTATTAGTCACTCGTTAGTACAGCGTGAGTCGCTTCAGAAAACGTCTCCGAATACGACTGGAAATGTTTAAAAGAACAAGAATCTTGCTGTATCGCTCGCAGAAAATATTTGGATACACGTGCAGTAAACCTGGAACTTATCATTACCTTCGATACACACGAGAGACTGTTCTTGCAAAATTGGTCTTGATGATACAAACGTAGCAACAACACAAGTACTCTACATTTGTTAATTTCTTTGTGTATTTGATCCGTCCTGCTCGTTGGAGTATGGCAAGTGTTTAGCGATAAAGTTTGTTAACAAAATGGGGGACAAGCGAGCGTCCAGGGTACCTAAATCTAAGTACTAAACAAGTCTCGTAGAACAGACTTTATGCAGTTTTTAGGCGTGCTTAAATTTGCACTGCCAGGTGCGAGACTGGTTTGTATAAAGTTTATGTAATGTATTACTTCGAAAGAAAACTATGCAAAGCACCACACCATGCTTTACCTCGGCTTAATTGTTATTTGATATTAATATTCTAAATGAGCTGGAATGCTTTCAAGGACAGAACCTACAGTTCTTGGTAAAGAGGGCTCCGAACTACTCCTACGAAGAAGTATTTAAATATTCGAATCTATGATATGCCAGAAATCATCGAATATTCGAATAGTTTGAGCTCTAGTTCTGACGTACTTTCATTGGCACGTGTATAGTTGGTGTTCAGCTTCATGAGGACTGGCTTAATTTCCATATCATCATTCTTAGATCCTCACCACTTCAACTTTAAGTGCGAAATTCAACCTCGACCTCAAGATGAGACTTCATCCTCGACATAACTCAACCACAACCGAACAACCTCGACCTCACTTAATCTCAACCTCAATCTATCGAGCCTCCGTAGATCAGTGGTAGAGCGTTGGCATAGCATTCTGGAGGATGTGGGTTCAACCCCAGCGACCGACCATCCTGACTGAGGTTTTTCCAAGGCTTCCTCAGTCGCACCAGGCAAATGCCGGGATAACACTTTTCCCCATCCTTCCGCACCCCTTTTCCGGCCTGAGCTGTAGATGCCTAAAGGCCACAAATAAAATTCAAATCCGACCTTGATCTGACTCAAATCTCAACCTTATGATGAAACTTCAATCTCGACCTCACTCAACCTGAACCTCACGACGGAACTTGAACCTCGATCTCACTCAATCTCACGAGGAACATGATCTTCAATCTTATTACAACCCCACGATTTAATTTCAACCTCGAACTCAATTAATTTCGACCTCGCAACGGAGTTTGTACCTCGACCTCACTCAACTTCAACCTTGATCTGACTCAACTTTACAATGAACCTCGACCTCATAACTTTACGAGAAACTACATCTCTTTCAACCACACGATGAAACTTCATCTCTTTCAACCTCACAAACTTAAGATCGCGTCTAGAGGTCTAGGAGAGATGAGGTTGAGGTTGGGCCTCGTGAGGTTTAACACCTGAGTGCTGTCGAGGCTAAAGTTTCATCGTGAGGTTCAGGCTAAGCGAGGTCGATGTTGAAGTTCCATCGTGATGTTGAATCTAAAATTCCATCGTGAAGTTAAGGTTGAGGTCGAGGTTGAAGTTCCTTCGTGTAGTTGAGGTTGAAATCCCACTGAGTTTATGATTGAGTGAGGTCGAGGTTGTGGTCCCGTGGTGAACTTTAGTTTTAGTTAGGTGAAGATTGAAGTTCCATCGTGAGGTTGAGGTTCAGTGGGGTCGAGGTTAAGGTTCCATACTTAGATCGGGATCCAGTGAAGTCGATGTTAAAGTTCTATCCTAAGGCTGAGCTAGGTCAATGTTGAAGTTCCATCGTGATGCTGAGGTTGAGATTGAAGTTCTGTCGTGAGTTGGACGTTAAGTAAGGTCGAGATTGAAGTTCCATCGTGAGTTGAGATGATTAGTAATGTATATTACGCAAAATTTGGTGTAATACAATGGACATTGTAGATTTGTATTAGTGGAATTTAAAATAGGTTGGCAATACTGACAACGGGGTGATTTGCAACCGGGACAATAACAATATGTGTCAAATAATATTTGTTTAAGTTCCAACGACGTGGAAACAACTATTAAAATAAAGGTTAGCATTACTGACAATATCATACTTTTACTCCTAATGCACGTGTTTGCAATAATACCTAATGTACGTAAAGCATTTCCTAATGTAGGAAAGTTCTGTCCTTGTACATAAACAAGAAAACGACGATTAATGAATATTTCTTGGAAGGTGAAAATAAAGTATCTGGGTGTTTAGAGAACAACTATACGAACAAATCATTGACCTGACGCGTACAGTTTCCTTGCACCTTTTTAACACAGAACAACTGTAACATGTGTTGCGAAGGTTATTTGAAGTGAAATCTGTAGTGTAGTGGTTCCGTCTTGACCTTCCATTCTGACGACCCGGGTTCGATCCCTAGTTAGAGCCGTGTTTTTTCAACTAAAATGATAGCTTCAACTATTTACAGAACTCAATCAGAGAGTCAGAATTCCATGACTTCATCAATTCCTTTGTTGCTCTTTCTTTCTTACTCATTCCTCCTCTGTCATTATACGAGTGTGTTTGTCTGTTTATTCTATCTCTGCGGATTATTATAAACATTAGTTTATTCGTGTCGTGAGGAAAATGGCTCGGTAACACCCAGCAATATGCCGATTAACAAAGCGACAGGTTTATATGTTATACTCGTTGGGTTTGCATCTTATTTATAGCTTTTAGGCACCTTTGGATCACTCAGAGATAAGGTTTTGCGAATGACAAAGATCTTAATTTATATAAGATATTCTTTCTATGATACTCACAGATCCATTCTTTTATCAGTATATGTTGAATATATATAATTTATAATTTGGCACTTGGCACTTAATATATTTTGTGTATTTTGCTACTAATATCTTCTTTGTAAATGAAAAACGTAAATAACAACATATTATCAAATACCGTAAAACACAAGTACCTTGCCCCATTTTTAAGAACTGATGCAAACAGGAGTTTTCTCTTGTCTTTAGTTCATAACGTTAGTGTTCTATGGAATACTCGATTCATTAAGAGTGAAATAAATACCTAGTAATCATAGGTTTCAATGTTCATTTTCGTTCTTCCGTGTTCGGTAAGGATCTTTTCTACTGGACAATTTAAATTTGAACCAGTACTTCACCTAAAGTAAAGATAGTATTACTTTCCCTCTTTTGGTTTTTGAAATGCGACTCGCTTCAGTTTTTTCATTGTTTGCTACATACTACAACTAATCATAAATATTTTTTCAGAACCCAGGACATGTGATAATGTTTTATGTTAAAGAGAAGGAAGTTCTTGTTGTTCACACACACACTCTCAGAATCACACACCGCCCACTCTACGTTAGTTGGGGGCCTATCTTCTAGGTTTAGATAAAAGTCATGTATAACAAAGTGATGTAAACATTATACTGGCCACGATAGTACATTACTTTTGTTTTACTTAAATTCATTTTATGGTCTATTTTCGTACTCTCATTACACAGCTCTTCTATTTTGGTTTGTAGTTCTTTTGGATTTGAAGCAAACAGGACTATATCATCAGCGAATCGTAGGTGATGAAGATATTCGCTATTTCTTAATTTCAACTTCATCCCAGTTCATATTTTGGAACACACTCTCCAGGACAGCTGAAAACAGCTTTGGAGAAATTAAATCTTTTTGTCTTACCCCTTTTCCAACTTTAAATTTTTTAGTTTTGTTATGTAGTCTAATGACAGATGTAGCAGACGAGTATGTGTTTCGCAGTAATTTGATGTATGCACTTTCGATGCCTTGATTCAAGCGATTTAAGTACTGCTGCCAAGGAGACCGAATCGAACGCTTTTTTCTAAATACTATGAATCCCAGACATAATGAAAGTTCATATTCATTAGTACTTCCCATAACTTCTTCATTCAATGTTTGTATGTGGTCAGTTGTGCTAAATCCACGATCGAATCCAGCTTGTTCTCTTCCCTGGTTAAAATCTAAGTCTCGTTCAATAAGATTCAAAATAACTTTGGTGAACATTTTGTATAGAACTGACAGTAAACTGATTGGTCTGTAGTTCTCGTTGCGTTCATGTCTCCTTCCTTGTACACAAAATTATGATAGCATTAATCCTTCTTGACAGTATTTTTCTCTTTCTCAGCCTCATTGAGAAAAATTTATCAAGTTATCACCTCCCCATTTAAACATCTCTGCTGTGAGTCTATTTCTCCTGGCGATTTTTCGTTCTTCATCCCTCGAAGTACGGATCAAATTCGCTTTCATTACGTCTAGGATTTCTACAACATTTTCTTCTGAATCTTCATTTCCTAGTTCTTCTTCGGAGTAGTACAATTCTCTGTAGAAATTTTCAAATATTTTTATAATTTCTTCTTTATTTCGTGTTAGGATCCCGTCTGGTCTCTTAACTGCAATTATTTGCTTTTTTCCTGTTTGGTTTTCTTCAACCTCTTGTTGTCCTCGATTGTATTTCTAACAAGATGTTTGTTGTATTTTCTTAGCTCCTTTCTTATTTTCTTCCTTACGGTTTTATTTATTTCTATATACTCAATCCTCTTTAAGAGATTATCTTTTTGTTTCATTTCATTCTTTTTTTTCATCAGAAGTTTAGTTTCTTCTGAGATTTTGCTCTCTTC
>JAGDQP010010600.1:0-21148 GCA_022664845.1 Lepisma saccharinum | reverse complement strand
TGTGTGTGTGTGTGTCTGTGGTGCTGAAACCTTCAGGTAGCTAATTAATAAAAAGTGAAAGGAAACCGCTTATTATAAACAAGAAAATTATACAAAATTGTGGATCGGTGGCCAGAAAACATGGTACAAAGGAGTCGTAGAATTAAAAAGGTTGAGAAACGCTGGTAAACGTAATGGAAAAATTAACATTCTTTCGAATTTTTTATTTTTGAAATAAATATTTTAACGTTTTGTGAAACAAATTTCTTTATATTTTCCCACTTTTTATTTCATGTTTTCTCATTTATTTAGGCTTCAGCAGCTATGGCTGGAAAGGCTTATATCTCCGCTATGTCCTACTCTCTGTCTGTCTGTTTATCGACCTTTGTCAACTCAGGAACTGAGGTGTTGTTAGGAAGGTCTTGGTGAGACGAGTTAAAACATTTATAGATAGATTAGGTCTGTTCGTCCGTCCGTCGATATATTTCAACTTAGCAACTACTAGGGCTATTAAGGTGGTTGCGGTGTCGTTCGGAAGCTCCCGCAAATCTTTACCAACGATACATAGATCATCCAAATTGGCAGATCAGCTAATCGCTGCTGAAGTATGGCGGTAGCACATCCACACAGTGCCCAGACTGGGTTCCGACTTACTTGTTTCTTTCATTTTATCCCAACTCTAGTAATTATATAGGACTACAATTGTCAAATGTGTAATTTGAATTTGAATTTTATTTAAGGGCTTTTAGCATCTTTGGTTCAGGCCTGTCAGATGTGTATGTATAGAAAGTTTTTCTTTGAATAAGGTAAAAAAACGCCTTGTTCTTATGCGAAACTGTTTTCAAAAAACGAGTTTTCGGAAAAGGATTTGCACTTTTAAAAGAGTTCGAAGCAAATGATTTATAAACAAAATTTTCCCCTATGAAGGTTTATTAGTATTCCTTTGAATTCTATTAAGATTTGTCTGACACAGAACTGCCCGTGAGGATGGTGCGGAAGGCCTCAAAAATAGAGCTCCTGCTTCCCCCCCCCCCCTTCAATACAGAAATTGCATAGCTTACACCTCGATCTCATATTATTCATCCTGCTTTCAATTATCCGAACCTCACTAGGGCCCTCTGGCGTCCGTCAGAGGAAGAGTTTGGTGTGGGAAGGAAGTTTCAAAGTCAGCAGTAGAAGACAGCGTAAATGATTTAAGTTGATTAACACGGGTGGTGATTCCCCATAGGCACTCGCAGCGACTTCTAACTACGTTTCTAGGAATTAATGCGAGAATTTCCCTTTATTCATTTATCCCTGTGCACTTGCCCGTTCCATTGATGTTGTATACAGTGGTAACAGTCACAAAGGGACACTATTAGTACTGTGGGAACCGTACGAGACTGAAATGGAATGAAGACAAAAGGAATTCTACAGGGCAGCCGCTAAAGCAAACCAAATCAAGAAGGGTTTGCTTTTATAACCAGAAATAAAATTCAAACAAAATAAAAAACGGACTAACGTGGATGATTTTGGCAAATAACTATCGAAATAAACGGACAAATACATTGGTAATTTATTTTAGTTACTGAAAGTTTTATATTCTATAATTAAAATAAAGTAAATAACTTATATAATTCTTATATGAATGGGGTGACCAAATATCCTGTAAATCCGGGATTGTCCCGATTTTCGGCATAACGTCCCGGCGTCCAGCGAAAAGGTCTTCGCGACCATGGCTTTTTACATGTCTGAGGATATTACAAGTTTTGAAAAAATGTCATGCGCTTATTTCTCCCTGGGCGACCATGTTTGCTCTCGTAGCCATGTAAGGAAACCTTAATATCACAAGAGCTACGGAGATGAATCA
The DNA here is from genome assembly GCA_022664845.1 of Lepisma saccharinum. NCBI lineage: Eukaryota > Metazoa > Arthropoda > Insecta > Zygentoma > Lepismatidae > Lepisma > Lepisma saccharinum. The sequence continues at coordinate 19,320 of JAGDQP010010600.1, read as the reverse complement.
AACCGTTGTGTAGCTAGTGAAGCGTACTTTAAAATTCTGTAAGCACAAATTATTAAAAATGAATGCCTTTATTCTAAACATTAGGCTGAAAATGAGTAACGAATTGTATAAAATTTTATTTTGAAACTATATTTTGGGGAAGGAATTGAACATAAGACTGCAATTTTTATAATATTTACACCTACTAACTGACTGTCTGTGTACCAAAAATCATGGCATTGAATCACACCTCTCGTTTTCTACGGGTGTTCGTTTTCTTCGCGAAAAACGCCGGATTTTGGGCTTAAATATATCAATGTGTCCTCATGAAAAAGTCTGAAATTCTGTATCAAGGAAGCTATGTGCTCAACTCACAGTAGAAATTACAACTTTTATTTTGAAGTGGTTTGATCAGTGCAAGCGTATTTTAAGGCTTCATACTTTTTCACTACTTGACACCCGTAGTTTTAATTCTTATGAACTTTCTTGGCCAAACCACTTGCAAATGAATGTTGCAATTTTTTTCTGTGAGTTGGCCTTCCTTGACACCAAAAATCAGATACTTCATGAGGACACATTTGAGATATTTAAGTCCAAAATGACATTTCTCGGCGTAGGGCTATGTTTAGTCCTCCGTAGAAAATAAGGCGTGTGATTCAACATCATTATTTTTTGAATGCAGACAGTCATTTAGTAGGGCTAAACATTGTAGAAAATTGCAGCCTTATATTCAAGTCCTTCACTCAAAAAAATTGTTTAAATATCCAATTTTATACAATTCGTTACTCATTTTTCATTCTAATTTTTAGAATAAAGAAATTCGTTTTGAGAAGAGATGCTTCAAAATCTTCAAATTACACTTCAGGAGCTACACATCGGTTTTTGTTGTAGATCCCTTATTCTTCTGGTTTTAGAGTTATTCAGGTTTCCGTTTATGTTTACGGGAGTAAAAAACGCTATCCGCCATGTTGGTCGTTCCGAGAGAAATAAGGGCATAACATTTTTTTTAAGTGGTTCTGATATCTTCAGATATGTAGAAACCAACATACGAAAAATAAAATTTTCTGGAATTATGGTGCAACCTATGCTTCTAAAATAGGATGCTTTTTCATGTAACAATAAACCTCGCCAATTTCCTGTTTTTTCAATGACTCTCTTGCTTCATTATGAAAGTGAATTAATAAACTTTCCTAATTCTTGTCCCCTCATCCGCTTGTTGATCATTCAAACTGCGTGCGGATAGTTTTATGCTGCTTCCAGATTCCACTGGCATCTGGAGTTAAGATTCTAAACATTTGTTTCATTTGGTTAAGTGTGCATAAAGTAATGAAAGGGTCTTTGGAATAGCTGTAAAATTTGAAACGAGATATGCTGGGTTTAAAAAGAATACATTTAGTCAGACTATATGTGAAGGGTTAAGTGACAGAGTGTGATTTGCTAAGCCGACACCGCTTACGCCATTACTTCTCAAGATATGGAGTCGTTTGTAACGATGCAGACGAAACTGTGTTCCTGTAGCTCCGAAACTAAGCAGATTTCGGAATTTCTTTAAAGAAACATTTTTCTTGGTTTGGTGTAAATAATCAATCGCCTCCCAAATTAGCACCATTATTTCAGGGACACATGAATAAATTAGAAAACAGGATAGAAAATGAAGTTATGTATACACGACATTAAAATAGATACACACATAATCCACCCAATAAAAATGGTTATTCATGAAGAAAGTAGGAGAAACTAATACTTTATAGACTATTTAATGTTTTCATAAGAATATAAAGTTAAATAAACATTAATAAAAACTTTGTTGTCTGAGGCATAAGCCTAGCGTTTTCAAGACCACGGGCTCGAATCTCACCTGGGGCATGGTTGTTTGTGGATTTTAACAAGCATTGCACGCATGACGGGGGTCTAAGTCAACAGTTTTTCTAAAATGGGGCCCACACAAAATAAATTTTACCAAACTTTTAAAGAACAGAGAAGAACTCTTCACAAACTTTTAAAGAACTCTTCACGAATCACTGGAGAAAATTACATAATGTTTCAAGTGTAAAATAATATTTTAAACATGTAGGAAATATTCATCACTTTCTACATCGTTGTAGCCAGTTAGGTTTATGTAATAACATGTGCATTTCTATACATGAATGAATTCTTACTTTTGTAACGTCAAAATGTAAAAGACCTTTACGTTTACGTAACGTTTTAAACGGGTCTTTGAAGTTAAGCTTATTATGCTAAGATTCCAATTCTATAAAAAAATATAACTGGTCAGAGTTTGATAAGGTAGTAGATGTGTAACATCCTTACAATTTCAAGCCGGATTGTAGCCTTAATAACTTAACGTAGGAAGCTGTGGTTCGCACGAGGTATTGCAGTGGAGTAAGGCAAGGCACCCTAGAAGCTAGAAGTTTGTATATGTAATAGAAGAGGAGATATATGACGAACAATTAATTACTTTTTTATTATTATTTTTAATATTTAGAGCCATTTCGCAGCTGCCATGTTGTTTTCTTGTTGTCACCAACGCCCAGGTATGAAACCGCCGTCGTCGCTCGACATCGCTCGTCGTTTGCCGCTTGTCCCTTGCCGTCGCTTGCGAAGCTCGTAGAACGCGATGTGATAGATTAAATTTCTTGTAGCATATGGATTTTATTGAGGGAAGTAGATTTATTTTTTTGGGTGGGAATCATGATTTTATTTTTACGGTGGTCCATTCGCCGTCAACGCGCATATGTCCCCATGTCTTACATATATAAGATTCAATGTAGAACTAATTTTGTCCTCTTATATCTTTCGATGTTTTGGGGTTACGTATGCACAGAGTTGTTTGTTTTTGAAGCTTTTGTGAATGGAGGATTATTTGTCTGCTTTACAACTTTGTTCCTCGGGGGAAACGTGCTGGAACAAGCCTAGGCTTTTCTTGGAATTCGAGTGTGCAGGTGTTTTTATAAAGCAGGTGTTTGAATGAGCAATGGATCGACGCGGAGTTTTCCCTTGTTTCGCACCTGTGGTGCTCGGGAGAAAGGTAAAAAGTTTCTTTTTATGTTTGCCGGTTGATTGACAGCGGCGCTAGCTGAATGACATTTTTTGTACTTTAATAAAGGGTGGACGCAGAACAAGATAGAACATATTGTTTGATGCTCGGGGCGTGTTTGGACATGCTCCGGCTTTTCCAAGAATTTGACTGAGCAGGTGTAACTTTATTCCTGCTTTACATTCTTCTGCTTGACTAGAAGATAGGTCGGTGCGGAGTTTCTCCTTGTTTCGCACCTATGGTGCTCGGGGAGGATAAACAAGTATCTTTTGATATTTGCTGCATAAGAGGTGTTGGTGATTTTTTTCCTTGTCCTCTTGATGTTTACAGAACATTTTGTATGTTTGAAATGATTTTAAAAAACTCTATCATGTAAGCATAAGTGTTTCTGTTGCACAATATTGTGCAATAGTTACCATTTAACTTAAGCTGCCTTCTACTGCCTTCTTCTGCCTTCATTTTTAACTTTAACTATTTCACATTTTGAACCTTTTTAAAACTAATGTATATTTATGAAATAATTCTAATTTTGTACACTTTACCTTTTTGTTTCCTTTCATTGAATTTTTTAAATAAAAGATTTGGTCTTACCTTTATACAAAAAATCTTTATTTACACTTTTCTTTTTGTTTTATAATATTTTCTACAAGAGATTTTACAATCTCCTCGTTTTTTGCAGATTCGTAGTTATTTTCCTCGCACGTGGAAATAAATAAACACAGTGTAGAATAGTACAAAAAGCATAGATTCTTCGTGTTGGATTTGAGTTTTGTTTATATGATAAAATTGGCAGTTTCGTTTTAAAAATTTTACAGTTGCTTTACTAGGTCCATTTCCGACACTAACAAAATATTGACCCCGTCCATATTTATTAATATATATGGTAGTCCAGTGAGTTCCAGGGGAACTTGACACACTTAAATTCACTATAAATGCCGCCGGATATTCAACTTGTTTTGATAAAGTGTCCACTGAATAAATTGCAGTAAGCGCCGTTGCAATAGTACAGTCCTGAAGAACAATTTTTAAAATTTTGTCACTCCACATCTGAATCACTTTCACTTATTTGTGTTGGTTCATACACTGTTCTGTTTTCAGGTAGAATAAAAGATCGTAGATGATAATAAGTTAAATAGTTTGCGTACAATGACGGTTCTTCTAATACTTCGTAATTATGTTTTAACTTCACCGTATACAACTTCGCCTTCTATGCACTCTAAACCAAATACATGCTGGCTTAAATAATCATTTGCATATCTTAAACTAGGAATAATCTTTGATATTAGAAAAGAAGGTTTAAATATCCAACTTTGAAAACTATTAGTATGTACATGAACTATGGCTAATTCTTTGACTGAAATTATTTCCTTTATTATGATCGAAGGCTGAAAAGTGTACGACAGTTCTCATGGTTGATCTCAAGCTAAACTAAATTTTACAAGGTACGATCCGTATATACATTTCGATCCTTATCGATCTGTGTAAGGGAATCAAATTGAGCGTAAATAATTCATGAAATAGAATGTGTCGGTGGGTGTCTGAACCCTATTCGGAGATTAACGGGAGAATCCTAAAATAACATCCCATGTAGAATCTTCTAAAGTATTAGTAGGAGAAAGAATAAAAGCATGAAGAGTATATCCATGAGGGTAATCAGAGTATGTGACCGTATGACTTACATTTTCATGAAATATACCAGTTCAAGAGAGCAGGCTGTGATGACTTTAAACGTATAGTTGATTGCATAATCTGAAGTGAGGACGTGAGAGGATAAAATTGGAAACCAACTTATAATTGCAACTTGTTAATATTAAAAGTATCGAAGTGGAAGGGATTTTCATGGTATTTTGCATTGAATACAGTATTTGCAATATAACCTATAATGGGACCATTTGGTACATTTCCAAGATCAAGATTATAGGAATCAACATTTGCAGGAATAGTATGCACTCTTGTTTCAACTCTAGTGAGTGACAATTTCGCAGTATCATGAGTCATAAAACTTTTAAATTCTAAAGTTAAATCTGCAGAAATATTAATTCGACGAACATAAAGAATAACGTCTTCCAGTTTAATTTTAAATATATAAAATTCAGCTGCCATTAAGCAGAATGCATCTTTACTACGACTTAATTTTATAAGAAGATTGACTTTATTTGGAAGAACTCGATTTTATCCAGAAATATTTGTATCAAGTCATCCATACATATCAATGAATGCGCTACCAGCAACAAGAGATTCTCGTTTATAATAACCAGTATTATTTTCATTGAGACTATTAAAATGCCCTACAGTATTCTTATACCATAATCCAATGGTTAAATGAGTTGTGCTTGCATCTTCAGAATAATTAAATAAAGTATCATAATATGATCTAAAAGGATACGTAGCATTTGAAAAGGAAACAATTTTATCATTTAAAGAAACATCTTCGCTAAAAATTGAATGCAAAAAGTAATTCGCTGACCCCACATTATCTGCCACAACCGCTGGTGGCCTTTCTGCTGCTAGTTTTAAATTATATTTCCAATTAACCTTGATACTTTAAACTTTACAAAAATATAAATATGTGCAGGAAGAATATATTCAGAATCATTTCCAGGCACAAGAAATTCTATAGGTCCATCAGAGGAAAGTGATGAAACTGGTCGATACTCTACCATTCGAGATGATTCGATAGCAGTTTGTGTCATAGGGACACAAACTAAATCGAATTCATTCCTACAGCATTCATTGTTTTTAGGTCTAAGAAACGACATTTTTTAACTGAAAACATCTCTACTCTTTCTTTTGTTGTAAGCACGTCGTCTTTTTAAAGTAGGTGGACCAATACGCACGGAAGTCTTACGTTTACGTGTCCATCTTCTACCACTACGACTAAGCAACTGACTGTATTTTCAGCTTCAGATCTTAAAAATGATCCTGCTTCGCGAACTCGTGAATTGTATGACAAAGTTTCGTAGTATACGAACTTGTTTTATTTTAAAAAATATGATTGCAAACATTTGATGGTGAGGTAAATGAAAATCATCGGCTTGTTCCTGAGACAGCATATTTACGACTGAACAGATTTTTGAACAACCCAACTATTCACAGAAGAAGGAAAATCTAACCTTTTCACTAACTCTAACCTTGTGTACGTTTTAATACCTTTTCAATTAAATAAGTGTTTCGTTTTCCTACAAATACTTTTTGTAATTCCTGCTGATAAAATGAACTTGTTATAAATTAATCATTCCAATCTCGAATTTTATAAGTACTTTGTTTACTTTTAATACACTGATCCACTAAAATATTTCACGAGACCATTTCAGTAAATATCCTTTTTCTAATTTATGTTTATATTTACTTACTCGAGCATAATCTCCCTGCTTTACTTTACTTTCTTGCCGTATAATCTTTCCCAAATTTAATTAACATTAGATACATTTACTTGTACAGGTGCATATTGAATGGAAGAATGTTTCGTATGGTTATAACTTTTTACAAGATCTTGCCAAATATCGATATAGCGAGAAGTATTTTTAGCTGTAAAGTATTTATTTATTTTTTCTTCAACGTACGAATATAACTTTCTGCGGACACTATAATGTACACTATAATGATTAACTTGTTATTTTTGAAAAGCATTTTTTACATTCTAATTATAAAATTCTGTTCCCAAGTCAGTTTGACAATGAAGTAGAGGTAATTTTATTTTACTGAATATTGATTCTATTGCTTCTGCCATGACGAACCAGTTTCATTTTAAGAGGAATACAAATTGCATAGCCACTAAAAACATAAATGCTACATAAACATATCCCTCATTATATTTTGATACGATTTGCGTATCTGCTAAATCCATTTGTACCAGTTCATTAGGTGCATTTATATAATACTTTTACGGGGAAAATTTTTACTTGTAGGAGCAAGTAAAGTGTATGTATCTTGTGAAGCTAAACAATCTCTTACGTTTTTCTGAGAAATACGAATTTTCTTTTTTAATTTGGAGACTACCTAAAGAATTTGTATCTGTATACGCATAATACAATTTATGAACTAACATATTTAAAACTTGTATTCTTTGTAATTTTTAAATACTGGGGAAAAACGTTTCTTTGTTCGCTGAATAACACTATTGTTTTTCTTTACTATTACTTTACTAGAATTCTTTTTCTTCTTTTTCAGTACTCTACTAACACTATTCGGTTTTAGTATTTTAGTAGAAACTGCGCCACATTGAAAATTAATTAATTCTAAGGAAAAAAATATTTTGGAATAATTCTTTAAAATCCCGAATGCCAACTGGATTCCTAGGAGTATTTCGAGTTCTTACCACATCATTGATAAGATCAATAATATTTGAACCTGTAATTACCTTCCTATATATGAGTACAACGCCAGATTGATCCAAACTGATACGATTGGAATCCTGCAAGCGATATAATAATACTTCAGTCTTTTAGCAAATGATTTTGGTACGGAGCTAATGATATATTGAATCATGGGTAACGTATTAGAAGATTCCGAATTGAAAACAGGTAAAACAATTGCTTTTGAAACTGTGGAGTATATTCTAAATAACGATTTAATGCTTGTTGATGCATTTGTAGGAAGGCACTTCGTTTTAAAATTTCATCCATTTTATTATCCAAACGTTTTAGATGAAACTTTACAGACTTCATAGTGGAACACATTTAGGTACCTGCATTTTCTGGAATGAGTTCCATATTTTGAAACTGCGAAGACATCTTAAAGATTAAATAAACTTCCAGCTACTGCACTTAAAATCGGAGCTTATAAGAAAGGAAGAAAATCACCACCTTTTTGTATTAACAGTTTGCGTTTCTTTTTTAAGCTTCATCGTTTCAGAGGTAGTTCAGACAATGTCTTCTTATGTCGACGCAGCCTTTGCTTCTGACGAGGGGAGAGTTTAAAGTTACCATTTAAAACATTTTTGCATACTTGTGCAATAGTTCGAATAACACCAACAGGTGCACACTGAACTAATGCTTTATGTTTGTTATTCTTACATTTACAAATTGCACGGAGCTCATTCAGATGATTTTTTATGCTTGACATTTTGATGCCAACTGACCTGAATTGGTTTATTCATGTCTTTTACATGTGCATAGATGTGCATAGTTTCATCTGGAAATATATTTGTACGTAGACGTAGAACATACGATGTAGACTGAGTTAAATCGAAAAGTAAATATGAAAGAGGTTCAGCAGTAGCATCTTCAAACACGTGAATTACATCTTTACTATATTGTGGCATAACCTGCATTGCTAAATATTGTATTTGTAACTTATCTCTAGGATTCTTAAACGCAATGATATAATAGGCGTTTAATGAAATGCCATGTGCATATTTTCCCTCGGGAAACACATTTTGAAGTATAAAAATTTTACTCTTAGATGCTTATCGTGCGCAAATTTCGTGAAAATATTGGAAACATCAGCATCAGTTCCAGTCACAAGATCATCGATAATTAAGAATGAATTTCCCTGTTTTTCAAAAGTATTTATATCAGGAATTCCACAATGAAATCGTATATTACTTATCTGACTAGATAATTTAGGTATCAAAGTACCATAGCACCAAACAATTTCCTTAAAATAACTAGAGAACGTCGTTTATAGTTGCAGGATGAAGGAAGAGAATAAGAAGGTGATTTTTTTTATTATTATATATATAGCTAATTTCGGATCTACTGAACTATAAGCCCGATTTAAACTTGCATGCAATAGCTCCTTGCCATACTAAGACACAGAAAAAATGGGTTGATAGGACCTCCCTGGGGCCCCCTAGGGCGTTTCGAAAAATGTTCAGAATTTCACATTTCTGATGATATCAATAACTCCAGACCATGTAGGCCAAGGCTTGTGGAATCGTAATCTACGCTTCAACACCTTTCAAACGGTGTATCACACGTCAAAATCGGTGAAGGGGTTCAAAAGTTATATCTTTTATTTTAGCCAAATAACAGCATTTTCATAAATGATGGAAAAGTTTATCCGTCATTCTGTGTGTCTTTTTGTTTTAGCCTCAAATGGTTGGTACCAGAGTGTTTGGGGGTCAATTGCGGGCCCCTTTAGAATAAAAAATGCTTATTTTTAATAGGAGTTACGCTTTTCCAGATATGAGGCCTATCATGGTCCAAAATCGATCTTTTGTATGAAGACTTTTTTAATAGACAGCTGTACAAAATAAGTGATATCAGTACAAAAAAACATTGGGGTAAAGGGAAGAGTGACGCAAGAATTCTACTCACAAAAGAAGTGATATCCAATTTTTTTCGATTTCCGAGTGACTTTCTTTGTGTCCCTATGGCGGAGGGTAGGATACTAATTCTCTTAATTTTATTACAAAGGAACCACTTGCGCCGGATAATGACACAAAGATAGTCACTCGGATATCAAAAAATGTATATCATTTCTTTTATGGATAGAATACTTGCGTCACCTTTACCCCGAAGGGTTTTCTCTATTGATTTATTTTAATAGCGTTTCTAAATCAACTGGCCCACATCTTTTATCTTCTGCTCAGTGGTGTCATTTCTATTTTTACCTTGGGGGGCAGGGCAAGATCATTTAGGAAAGACTTTATATGGTAGGTATAGTATAACGGATGGCGCATCCTACATATTTTCAAGTGTAGTTTTTACTTCATACTCTGCATACACGAAATTCACATGCATCTCTTTCATGTTAATATGATATCAGTACAAAAACCCTTGGGTGTAAAGGGAAGAGTGACGCAATAATTCTACTCACAAAAGAAGTTATATACATTTTTTCGATATCCGAGTGACTTTCTTTGTGCCATTCTATGGCGCACGTGGTTCCTTTGTAATAAAATTAAGAGAATTAGTCTCCTACCTTCCGCCATAGTGACACAAAGAAAGTCACTCGGATATCGAAAAAATGGATATCACTTCTTTTGTGAGTAGAATTCTTGCGTCAATCTATCCTTTACCCCGAAGGGTTTCTGCACTGATATCACTTATTTTGTAAGGTTGTCTATTAAAATACAAATGCATAGTCTTCATACAAAAGGTCGATTTTGGACCATGGTAGGCTCCGCATCTAAAAAACGGTAACTCCTTTTTAAAAAATAAGCATTTTTTCAACGTGGCCCGCAATTGACCCCCAAAACCCCCTGGTACCAACCACTTGAAGCTAAAGTAAAAAGACAGACAGAATAATAGGCACACTTTTCGATAATTTGTGAAAAATTCTGTCATTCGGCTAAAAAGTCGTAACATTTGAACCCCATCACCGATTTTGACGTGTTATACACCCTTTGAAAGGTATTGAAGCTTAGATTACAATTCCACAAGATTCCGCGATTCCTATACGCTTTGTGGTCAGTGCCATCATCAGAAATGTGAAATTCTGAATATTTTTCGAACCACCCTAGGGGGCCCCAGGGAGATCCTACCGACCCAATTTCTTTCCTGTGTCTTAGTATGGCAAAGAGGTTTCAAATGCAAGTTTAAGCCTCAAAATCGGACTTATAGTTCGCTAGATCCGAAATTAGCTCTATATATGTGAGTGCCGCTAACAGACTCGTTTGTGAGCGTCGCTCGAAGAACTACGTGATAGCTAAAAGCAAATAACATTCATATGTGACATGAAAATATGGAAATTTTAATTGTTAACATTTTGTAAATTGTTATTTAAAGGAGATGTAAAGCTCTAATGTATCAAAGGGTAACGTCTTGGCTTTATTTTAGCAAAGTCGTTAACAAGATCTTCAAGAGAAACTTTCTTAACCTCTTTCCATTCCAGAGCAAAATTATTAATGAGGTAAGTCGATTATCGGAAATTGATGATCGAAGGTAGTTCGTTTAGAGTTTCTAGAACAAAAACATTAATTTGTTACAGGTAGTGGAAATCGGCAATATGACAAAAATTCCCAATGAGAAAATAAGAATAAATAGCGGATTAAAGCAGCCTTCTACACCATAGACTTATTAAGCTCAGTGTCTTGAGGTGGATACCACTAAATAATCCGGATTCAAGTCCAGCTAGAGGCAGAAATCATATCCACTGACATCGATGCAAGTTAGTAGAAGGAAGAGACTAAGTAAATAAATTCTCATCGCAATAGAAAAACAACTTTGAAAATTGTTGTGGTTAACAAAATCACCAACTTACTGACGACAATCTACATTATATCGCAAACGAAGTAAACATTACGATGGCAAAACTCCTATAACGATTTGATCCCACAACTTTAATAAAAATTGGATATAAAAATTGACATATGCAAAAAAAACATTTCTACATTGAACCCACAAAACGTAGGTAAACAGCGCAAAGACAATAACACTGGACTTCCTCTGATCAAAACAAAAATCTAAATTCTCACTGAGATGAAAGACAAAACATAAACATTAAAAAAACAAAAGCAAACAGAGGCCTCTCTTAAGACCAACACACCTTTTCAGGAAAAGCAGAACTTGTTAGGCAAATGAAATTCAAATTCCAAAACACATAATACCCCACATTAACTTACCTTCGGAAGTAAAATGTTCTCAAACCTAAACTTAAACTAGAACTTAAAACTCCCTTACAAATTAATATGAAGAAAACGCTCGAAACTGACCTATTTGGTAAATTTCTGACACTCGCACCATATAAACCCTGGGCGCCCTCAGATATGAAACAAAAACTGCCCACCAATATATATATACATCCTCTGGTCAGCGTGGGAGCAGTAGACCACCTCCTCCCTCCGGGAGAGGCATCATCCAGTAGTGGATTGAATATGGCTGTGTATAAAATATATATATATATATATATATATATATATATATATATATATATATATTGTAACGGGAAGTGGATCATTGGGTCAGTATGTTAACATAACCACAATGAAAACAAACCACGAACAGCAAGAGTTACATAATGCTGTATAAGCAACCCAAGAAGCAGACGACACTAACACCAAGCGGTGAAGCTTGGCAACAGTGGAAATACGCCTACCAAAATGGGATATAAAAAGGCCATTCAAGAGACTTAGAATTATCACTTATTCGCTCCAAAAGGTGGTCACCTCTTCCTCCCTGATTTGGACTGGAGTCAGGACGCTTTAATAACCCCAGACTTGGACTGGAGTCGGTATACCTAAACCTTGCTAACTTTAACTGGAGTTAGTGTCCGTGCTCTAGACACTTTCTTCTCCAATACCCCAAAGTCGAAATTATCACTACAGTAGAGGTGAATCACAAGTCAAGTCATTACAGAGCCCGAGTTCGGGACACTCTCATTTTAATAACTGTAAAGTCATTGTATAATATTGGAACTTTTTGTAATAAACTTGGTGTCAGTAAAATCGTCAATAAGTGTGTTACTCTTACCTTACCTCAAAATTTAAGTTTTAATTTGAAAAAAACATAAACGAACAATGTTCAAGTACCCAAACATTACCCCCATGGACAACACAATAATCCATAATTAAGGTTTCAAAAGGGGAACCAGAACCCCCCGGTTACGATCCAATAGGTCAGACCTATCAACAATTCCAACTTCCCAAAGCAAAATAAGTGAATCTAACAAAACCATGCCACAACCTCCATTCCTTTCATTTTATGATTCACAACCAATTGTACCTGGCCAAATACCTACAAAATATGTTATCGCTACCTCTTCCGACCAAATTGAACAGCAAAAATCACAACCTAGTCAAAATGTAAAGCTCAATCCAATTTGGAGAATATTATAAATAAATTAGCGGAACTGTAACTTATTATGGCCAAAAATGTTTAATACAAACCGCCTTATAAAAAGAAGGGCAAAAATAAGTATAACAAAGGCAAATATAATGACCAGCAGTCGAATGTCCAATAAGAATAAAAATGGCAAACAAAATGATGCAAGCGGTACAATTACTGTTTGTTCTGTATATTTTATGCCTGGACACAATTCGCATGTTTGTTGGCATAATAAAAACAAAAAGGAAAATAATCAGGGAAGCTTGTAAAGTCGCCCGTCTCATCAGCCTGCGAGCGAGCGAATAAAATAACTACAACTTCACACGCAAGTTTGTTTGTCTGTGGATGTTTCTGGAAAACCAGGAAACCCAAAACGATCTTATACCAACTTTAAAACGGATGACAATCAGTCTTTTATCAAGGTACAAATAGGTGATAGAGTAGTACATACAATTTTGGATACAGCTAGTTTCATTTCGATCTGGCCAAAGAAAGAACTGCCCAAGAACAGTCTATTAATACCTTATAGAACACAGGTACAAGGAATAGATAATAAGGTTTTAGAATTACAACATGTATCTTTAATAAAATTTAAAGTTGGGATAACATATTATTCACATTATTTTAGAATAATGGAAAATAGTCGTTTGTGCTCCATTTTCGGACAGGATTTATTAAAGTGCCTCTTAGCTAAAATAGACTTAGAAAGAAATATTGTCTCTTTCTACACGAAGCCAAGGAAAGCTATTCTCGAAGAAGAAAACAAGCAGAAACAGGACATTGCTCCATCCAAAATTGTGGCATTAAAACTACGTAACAAGGCAAACGTTTACTCAGCAACAAATACTGTCATACCAGCGAAGTCATATTTTTTTCTTCTGGTAGAAGTTAATAACAACGTACAAACAGAATCAGCATTTCTTTACGTTACGCTCTTACAATATTTGGAAGACAAATACAACTTTCAAGCGTTAACTATGAAGATGCCTGTTGATAACCCAACTATTTTGGTGCTAAACCCGACAGCAAATAAAGTTACGTTACGAAAAATTCTCCAATAACTTATATTGAAGAGACAGTAGAAGAAATTTCTCTTCACTTTGAAAAACAGAAAGAAGATGGGGATAACATATATAAATATCGTACTAACTAAGAAATAAATTAAAGATTAGCATACACTGAAAAACTTTTCGATTTTTCACTATTTGATATAAATATAGAACTTTCAGTACAAACTAGAAATGGAATTTCTAGATTAGTATTGAATTTCGTGATGTGTTTTCTTATAATTTATCTGACGTTTCGTATTTCAAAGGCAATATACATAAAGTACGGGTGGACAAGGCAGCGGCTTTCCACCCCAGGTCAGCGCCAATTCAAATTGCTATACGAAAGCAAACTGACCTTCAACTTAGTCAATTAGAAAAAGCGGGCATCATACAAGAAACATCTTCTAGTGCATTATCGTCTCCTCTTTCGTTTAGTTCTAAATTTGATCAATTTGAACAAATATACAAAGTATCTTGCAATTCCATTTTCATCCGCAGAAGAAGTTTTGTCTAGCCTAAAAGGAAAGAAGTGGACATCTGTCAAGGCTACTATCAAATATTATTGGATAAAAAGAGCCAAAAGTACACTACTTTTGAGGTAAACCATACGAGAAAAAGCTACAAGTTTCAAAGAGCGGAAATAGGTCATTCCACTTCATCATCGGCTTTAACGATAGTAACGCGGAAGCTACTACAAGGATTGCCAAACAGAATTAGAAGTTTCGCAGATGACATCGTCATAGGGGCATATACACAAGAACAACAGCTACAAGACCTACGTTCACTTTTGTTACGCCTTCCTGTACATGATTTCAGAGCGGCGCCAAAGAAGTTACATCTTTTCTATAACCCTCTGCAAGTACTCGGTTTTAAAGTGAGTGCAATTAGTATATCTATTTCACCAAAAATTGCAAAGAAAATACAAAATTCTCAAAAACAGCGGACAAAGAAGCAACTTCAAGGTTTTATCGGACTTTGTTCGTTCAAGCACTCATATTTGCACAAATTCACGGACAGAATTGAAACCTTTCAGAGATTATTGACAAAAAATTCAAAGTTCAAGTGGGATCTATTATTAGATACACTCTTTGAACAACTAAAAACCGATATAATAAATGCACCCTCTCTCTCTCATTTTGATAAAGAAGCACAATTTCGTCTCTATAAAGACGCGAGTACATATCAAATCGGTGAACTTCTTACGTGGTACTACCCAGAAAAGAACGAGGAAAAGATAGTGTCATATTGTTCAAGAAGAATAACAGACACAGAAAAAAGATATTGAACAACAAGAGTTACATAATGCTGCATAAGCAACCCAAGAAGCAGACGACACTAACACCAAGCGGTGAAGATTGGCAACAGTGGAAATACGCCTACCAAAATGGAATATAAAAGGCCAGTCAAGAGCCTTAGAAGTATCACTTATTCGCTCCGAAAAGTGGTTACCTCTTCCTCCCTGACTTGGACTGGAGTCGGTATACCTAAACCTTGCTAACTTTAACTGGAGTTAGTATCCGTGCTCTAGACACTTTCTTCTCCGATATCCCAAAGTCGAAGTTATCACTACAGTAGAGGTGAATCACAAGTCAAGTCATTACAGAGCCCGAGTTCGGGACACTCATTTTAATAACTGTAAAGTCATTGTATGTTGTATAGTATTGGAACTTTTGTAATAAACTTGGTGTCGGTAAAAACGTCAATAAGTGTGTTACTCTATTATTTCATAAATTAATCACTATAATAAACGATCCTGATTCTACCTGATTCGTATATCTAAAGACTGTGCTACCACGTCATATACGAACCTTTCGCTAACAGTACTTAAATACAAGAGATCATTACGAAGTACCAAATAATCATTACGATATAGAAACTATATATACATATATACCACAACTCTCTCCACACACACGTAGGAAGAAATATAAAAACGGATACGTCTAAAATGACCCTGAAAAATTTACCGATTACGCAATACACTACCAATATTTAATATGCTTGGCACAAAAAGTTACAATATTCCAAAGAAAAAGAATAGCCATCACAACAACCACTAACAAGAAATAAGCTAAAAACCACAGAGAACAAAGATGTATACAGCAATTTATCTCAATAAAAGAGGTGTAAAATTGGTAAGGGTTTTCGTGTTTTATCGAACGATATCTCTAGTTCATAAATTGCTTGCACAGCCATAAAATTAAGAACCCAAGCTGGAATACGAACTGTAATGGCTCCAGGAAGTCCGGGCTTCATGTCTCACTGCCGACTAAGTTCCAAAATAAACAAGCAGGCATTTAATAATAAAAGTGAACTATTGACTCAATAATTTTAACAATTCCAATTTGTTACTTACACTGCACTGTTGCTATAGTATTAATAAATAACATCCTTAATGATATTCAATTTCGATTTCACTTTTCCTTTATTATGCCATTTTAATCAAAATAGTTGTGTTCTCGCGGCGCGGGGTAGGCACGCAATAACGCGGCATACTAGAGTGCCAGTACAAACCTTTTGAGAATCACTGTTATGATAGGTTTGGTCAATGTTGGAAAGCGCCGCACAGGATTTCGTGGCCATCCAATTGCAGCTCCATGCACTAAGAAAATTATAATGCAAGGAAAAGGGTATATATATTTAAACTTCTTTACAGAAGACGAAGATTAACATCCCACTTTAGAAAGGAGTTTTAGCTTTTCCCTGCTGCATATTATCTTGTAGACTCTGAGTAATTTCCCCAGAAATAAGATGATTTGCCAAGGTATCCCTGGTTACCCAGGATATATCCGCTGCTCTGAGCGGGACGACACTTGGTATATGAGTATCCCAACCTGGAGTGTTCACTTCAGAGGGAACTCTATATTTTGGAATAAATAAAATAATGGTATATCGAAACACAGGATTAATAATTCTGTATAACATCATCTCATATCATTTCCTCTGATTAGTGAGACCCTGTCTCGCATAGTCAATACTTTAAACGCACTAAATATCTTGTATCATTGACTATTATTCTTAAAATTATCGATTTACATTATTTTTCTTTCTACATTTTCACGAATGAAACAACATTCTGATAACATTAACACAATTTTAGACGTAACAAAAAATTATCGTCGTGTCAATAAATAACTTTTCAGCGTTCAACTTTAGCGCCTTCAAACTTCACTGGCGTCTATTGAGCAAAATTTCAAAGTCCTTTTAATAAAAGCAATACAAATGAATACAAATGTATAAAACGATTTAAATCGGCCTGTAAAGAATATGTAAACTGTCAAAGAATAACGAATAGTTATAATGAATGCTTTTAAACAATAATTGATTTCATTTAGGCCTAACACGACACATTATTATCCATTATATACATTGTATGCCCTCCAATGATTTAAAAACATGATTTGTTTTTACAACAAAGATTCATTTTTCATAATTAAAACATCATAATATTTTAAATAATAATTCAATGCACTCGTTATCTACATAAAGTCATCTTCCTTTCCCTTCAATCGATTGGTTATAATTAATTTATTAAGAATTATAATTAATTTCGTAGCTCAATTCATTTAATATTGTTAATTCAATTCATTACTAACATTATAATCTTTAACATCAATTATTTTTCTTAAGTATTATTCATAATTGTTCATCTATTTCATACATATCATACGTTCTGTAGAATCATTATTCATTATCATATTTTGTAGTGTAATTCATAATTCATTAACAAAACAGTATTCATCATATTTATCACAAATAATACATAATCATTTTCTTTATAATTACTCCATCATTATACGAATTAACCTTAATTAATCATTATTATCTTCAATACTACTTAATTGCATATTATTTTCCGTATTAATTCATTATATATTATTTTATATTTATCTTCTTTCATATCATTTCCTTTTCATAAATCTTTATACTATTTATCGTAATTAATAATTTATATGTTTATTTAGCTCATATCATTCATATTTTCTATATTATTTGTATATCATCTAATCCTTTTCATTTAATCATATATTATTTCACAATTTATAATCATATGTTCTTTTCATTTTATGATTCGTTATACATAAAATTCGTAATTTCCAATCTTTACAACTTCATATACATATTATCATTTTCTTTATCGATATACACATTTACTACGCTATATTGGACATTCTTTTCCAAAAAGTTTCAAATACGGTTATTCACCTTTTCCAATTTCTCCGTCCTCTTTTGTATTTTTTAATGATAGCGTTAAGTATAATTACTGGATCGATTCCATTTCTACTCCTTTCATACATTTTCCTCAACATCCACTTCTTCCATAACTCGCATGTCTTTTGCTTGATCCGAGTCTTCCTTCTCCGCCATCTTTTGTACATTTTCTCAAGGTTTCGCTTAATTCTGTGCTGTTCTTATGTTGAAGATGTTTGTGTCGTCACCTGTGTTGTTATCCTGACCTGCACTTCGGTTGCTTCAACTCTATAGGATATGTCCAACTGATATTGGCGTCCTAAAGCATTTGGGAGGTAAGCTGGTAGCTGTACAAGCTGGAGATACGGCGATTCAATTTATTGCCTACAATGACTCTTACAAACCTGAGTAGTTTCCTTAGTATTTTACCGGTAAAGTCAAGATACAATGTGTTGGTGAAATTGGATTAGGTTTCTTACGTTTTCTTTCGATCGATTTTTGCGGTATTGACGGTTCTTACATTTGTTATCATGTCCAGCTGTACGTTCGTGGTGTTACTATTGTACGTTTTGCTTTTATTACTTTAATACTTTTTCCTGTGTTACTTCTGTGATTTTAACATGTGTTTCACCTTCCTTTTATCTTGTGTCGTTACTGTACATTTCTCTTTTGTTACTTCTATGCTTTTCTCTTTCATTGCTTTCATACTTGGTTTTCTTTTATCCCAATTCCTTCCATTATTCTACCCTGACATTTTTCTTATTATTTTAGTGGTTTAGGTTCAGTTCTTTTCCTTCCATGAATATTCTGTCCATCATGGCTGTCGCTTTGTATACTAACCCCAATCTGTTGATCTGTTTGTGTACCTTTCGCCATAACGTTATCACTTGTCTCTTCAACTTTTCGTAATTTGTAAGATGTAGCATTTGCTAAAACCTCCAAACTAGAGCTGTTTCGTATTGTTCAAATATTTGCTTTGATATCATATCCTCTTTCTTCATTCCTAGACCATCATATATGTTCGTGTTTTTGTCACTTTGATTCTTTTCATCAATTATATTGATGTCATCATCGTACGACCTAACATTTTCAAACATCGGAGCATCACTAACATGATAATCTGTATCACAAGAAACTTGGAAATTACTTCCTGCTGTGACAGTTGAATTACCATCAGAATTTGATATAACTGGGTCTCGTGGATTTTGTTTAGTATCACTGATATCAGAAATGTATGTTTGTTGGTGAGGTTCATCGTCTTCCCTAAGGTCAGCATTTCTACTGCTGTCCAAGGTCACCATGGAATTCTCTGATTAAACTAGGGTTGTTATCACATAAATCTCTCTCTCTCTCT
>JAGDQP010010599.1:40515-55339 GCA_022664845.1 Lepisma saccharinum | reverse complement strand
GCTATAAGGGTGGTGGGGATCCTAAAACCCACTACGTCCACCGCCACCAACCCTAAGGCTGTTGCCAGCTCGCGCCAAGTTCCTTTGTTCCTGTTACATGCTGTCACCAAGGAACTTGGCTCATCCGTCTCCCATTTCACACCTTTTTAGGGCTAAAGAACTTGGCTCCACTTTTTGCACCTCTGGTGTTTTCGTTCGGATTATTATTTTCTACACAGCAATATTAATCATAGTCAATGATTGTTGCATTCTTACAAGGAGAGATAATAATGCTTCATGGTTTTTGATGGGAGCATTATGGGATAATCATCTGTACAGTGTCGTGATTGGTGCTTTAAGATTTATTGAACTAATATTTTGTTATATAAATTGAAGATGTTTGGCTAGGCATTTATATACTAATAAAGCCTAATCTATTATACATTTTCAGATTTTGTGCACATATTTCAAACATTTTTTCCTTTTTATCTAAAGTCTAATAAATTAAAAATGAATTTAATAGTAATATATATGCTGGGTGCACAATATTATGTTGTCAAGGAGTAATATTATGAGTTTCTTTTCTACAAGGACACTTTCTTTTAATAGGTAGGGTGATTTTGGTGTTTCCACACACTTCTTGAACTTTAATTGTTTTGGGATTTGGCAACAGTAGTTTTTGACGTAATGTATGTTTGCGGTGCACGGCTGGTTTAAATTTCTAAAGGTTGTTGATATTCTTAAAAATAATATAATAATGGATTGTTGATAATTAAGTACATCTTGCTTAATTAATAATTTTACAGAATCTTCAAATATATGCGTAATACTAAAATTGATACTGGAAGATGTCTACATATGGAACAAAAGGGAGCTAAGTATATAAGACAGCTGTTAAGATGAAAATGTACTTAAGATGTCCGAAATATATTAATAGACGTTGCGCACTAGTTCCTTAATATTGAGAACCAAAGTTAGTCCTGTAGTTAAGACTGGTATGGTATTGGATACTGGTATATGCACGCAAAGTATACTACTTGGTATCCGTTTGTACAATAAAACAATTATGATACTTATATGTGTTATGCTGAACTGCTTTTGGAATAGTCAGTGTAGGTCGAAGGTAATGATGAATCTTGAATAAAGAGCATCGTTCTATTCTTGCTGAACATTTAGAAAACTAACTTCGCACTTTGAAAAATTCAGATGTATACCAATTTCTGAAGATGCATCCTGAATGTCAAGTAAGGTAGAAAGAACTAGGTCTGAATCGTCCGCGATAGTGCCATCATCTAAATACCATAAGTTCAATTTGGTAGATATTGAATTGACAATAGATTGTAGTGTAATTGCAAAAAGAGCAGGATCTAGGGTATCACCCTGTTGGTCTCCATGTTGAGATAAAATGATGTCATCACACAGAAAGAGATCACTAGGTTGAGAATAACACTGACAAACATAATGATAAATAAACGGGAAATCTTTTCGAATCACCTTCACCATGGCATCGCGATTTAATTCGTTGAAGGCATTGCGAAAATCAAGCTTTATGACGGCTTTTGGACGAGGATCATGAGATGAAAAGTAAATATGAGCGGCATGGACAAAAGTCTCGGCACCATAAGGAACATACTCCTAATTGGTTAGGGAATAGAAAAGTATTAATGGAATCAATGCCTCCACACTACTTTCTTAAGGCGATCAAGGAGGCGCCAAAGAAAATTGGACGAACATCTATAGGTACTTCTCCAGAAGAGATAATAGAATTAAAATCACATAAAGGAGTAATGAGTTGATATTTTAAGTCAACATCATTACACATCAAAAGATCTTTAAGTATCGAAGGACAAAGACCATCCAATCCACCTCCGGATCAAGAGTTGATTGCTTTCAAGAGTTCGGAGGCAGACATTCGACACATTATGGAAGCAGGAGGAGGATTCGTCAAAATGAAAGAATTAGACGGAGGTGGATGTTTTTTTCTTTAAATCTTTCAAAATATTGGCGTCTGGTGCAACTACTATGTCGTCGGAGGTAATTAAGCGAACCGCACCACGAATATCTCCATCAACAATCTTGTTTTCAACCATCTTGATGTTGAAAGAATCAGTAGATGAGCTCGTTTTCCGTCGTTTTGTTGAAGGGCAAGGAATGGCATCACGATGATTGTCGAGCCAACAACGAACTCCTTGCTTAACCCAAGTAGTGAGATTAGTCCCATGATCAGACTGTTTTGGTACGCGCAGAACAGCATAAGTAAAGAAGAAAATGTCCATCCCGGTATCTGTATCGTTTGTTCTAACCCCTCCATGGAGAGCATCTGCCACTGCAGAACGTGCACCTCTGGGAACTCGATGAAGAAGAGGAGTGGAAGACTTGAATCTACTAAGGAACTTCTTAGGTTCAGATAGTGGGGACTTGAGCACATTGGGATTGCTGTGGAATAGACTGGAAGACGATGCCGGAAGGATAACAGGAGCAGTAGAGAATGAGACACTCGTTTTACTAGAATCCTGATAAGTTTTGCCAACATGAATAGAGAGTCCTCTTGTACTTGCAAAACATTTGCCGCAATGAGGGAAAGCCTCATTTGAACTCCTCGGCAACAAGACATAAACACTAGGGGACAATACATTATCCGATGAAGCCACCGTTGTGGTTGCCAAAGATGCTGCAGAATCAACACTCGTGCCCTCATTCACATCAGAGTTAAAGAATGAATCATGTGGGAGAATACTAAGAAAGTTCGATGAAGCAGCAGACATCGTTCAAGGAAACAAAGAACCCATTACGCATTCAAATATTTGAAATGTAATTGTTGTGATAACGGCAGCAAAACATCGTACTTAAACACAAAAGCAACAACAGCTTCAACAAATTATAACAAAATTAAAATCAAATCACATCACTAAATTCAAAACATTTCGGATAACGATTATCAGATCAAATCAGTGGATTCATCACCATGATATACATTACAATTGTATCACCCAAAACTAATTACGTATATCACGGAGAGGATCTAAAGCACGTCTATACATTTCAGCAATACTCACAAGCTATATTATTTAACTTAAAATCGTTGCAGTTTACCGAAAACGTGCACGACACTTTACATTTTTGCATTAATTTCTATATTTCAGTGAATACATTAGCTATAATATGCACCTAATCAAGTTATATCCTCATTTTAGTATTAGATACACCTTACTACCAAAATATACTGTTGAGAAGTACCATATTTGTTTTAAAGAATGTGCTAAATTTAAAAAATAAATGCGACATAAATTCTAAAATTGTGATAATTAATGCTACAACATACCAAAATTGTTACTGCAAAGATTCGTCTCTACTTATATGAGTTGAAAATGAAACAAAAACTTTTGTTGCTTTATTGTAGATATGTTAGGGCAACTCTGTATATAAATAATAATACAATTGACAATCTGAAGATACGAAATATTAATTAACGCTTGATTTGAATATGTCGTTGGGTTAATTATGAAGTTGAAAGCCTCGGATTTCAAACTTCTGTTTGGAGATGTCTGAGGAACTATATGGTATTAAAACAGGAATATGAAGCTTTATCTTGCTTGTGATGTTAAGGCTTATGTTGAATATAAACCTATTTCATACATCATGGTAGTTATGTGTCACTATGAATTATTGTTGAAGGTAAATGTAATATATTAATATTACGAAATATGACTTTTATTATGAAGATATATTGACTTGAGAAGTATCAGCTTAGTTTTTAGCTTCCAATATTGGATTAACGATTATCTGATGGATTTCAGCTACTACCCAGGGTATGGTTTAGTATCATAATTGTGAAATACGGCCATCTTGTTGTGACATCAACCTAAGCTAATAAAGTGGAGTCATTAGGTTGAGTTACTTGCGTAAGTTGGTTTCCTTGGAAGAACATACATCACCTTACATAACATGTTCAATTTTACATGTAAGCATTCGTGATCTCGCTCTGTGTCTATTTGTAATGGTATTACTAACGTGGAAGTAAACTGTCGTCGAAATTCACAGAAAAGTAAATGCTGAAACTAGATTAGCGTTGTACCGAGGACCCGAATTGACTTCTATGATTAACTATGTTAGTCGTGTATGGTCAATAGGAAAAAGGTAATCCGTTTAGTATATTGAAAACGAATTAGAATATTATGATGAAACATCCCTTTTCTGCGAATATAGCTAGTCTGTTCTTTCATTGTTTGTATCCTTTTAGAGTCCATAACCTTGAAAACAAACAGTTCACTCTGCAAGATCAATAATAGGGACATTAATCTTCTTAAACGACAGCCGCATGTCAAATATTTCTCACGGTGCTCTTTCGCTGAAGGAATATTGGCACTTTCTAGGAAAGCCAAGTAACAAGGCCTTAGCTTTTATCAATTCACCTCCCTTGCAGCTTATTAATGTAACATTATATGTCCTGATGTGCTTGATCCTAAAATTGAACGAAGCGAAAAGGACTTAGTTATTTAGACAACAGTATCATTGGAAAAACTCTCTCAGATAGAGGTTCTTACACTGTTTTATAATTACAATGAGATGGAAGCAACATTAATATGTAATGTGCAGACCTAGGAAAAATTCGTTCAACTAGTAACGTAAACATAAAACAAGAATACAGAATTTCGAAAATCGTGAGTAAGGCGAATTTTCGCATTTAAAAAAAAAAAACCTCTTTCACGTGAAAATACTCCAAGTGACAATTTATTATATCGAATTCCCAAAATGTTCAATATTTAACATATCATGGGTAACTCATAAAAGTTAAAATGGCGTTCGGAAATGCACTGGAGCCGCGTATGTTCAATGGATCGTCGGTTTGAAGCTCACTGGCGCTTGGGGTCGTCAGTTTGAAGCCTGCTCGTGCCATGTGGGCTTTGTGGTGGACAGTGCATGGGTTTTCTCGGGGTTCTCCCGTTTCCTCCCACTTTCTTCATTCAACCAATCATTCCCTGGACCAAAGTTGCCTACAGGCATTAAAAATTAAATTTTAAAAATCGGAAATACACTTCATTACGTTGTTTGTAATGATCACAAGAAGTTAGTTACCTCAGTCATCAAAGCAATGACTTTGTTAAATCCCTTTTCTTCCGAAAACCTTATAAAAGTTTATGCAACAATTTTATATGATATATCCACAGAACAGTTCACTAATGAATGTTGCTTAGTATTGAGTCGTTCTGATTGTGATACAAGACTTTCATCATCAGGTGCCTTTCTCGAACTGAATACTGTGAAACGAACGAATATACGACGATTGAATAAGTCCGTACCAGGTTAGTAGCTAAAAAGTGTTTAACTTACTTGTTAGAACTTTAAAACCTATCCTTTAAATGCTAGTGCGTACGCGGAAGTGAGCGATACTGGCATCCAGGAAATATCTGTATTAGGTATCAACTTCTAATATTCTGATTGGAAGTGGGATAGTTTTCTCTTAATTGTAACCCTCACCGAAAAAAAAAACTTGTAAAGTATTTTCAAAAAATATTTTGTACGGTTTGAGACTAACCACAGCTAATTTTGATGAATGAATAGTACGTCAGCAACTGCTTCAGTTGTCACTCAAAAAAAATTAGATACAGAACATTGGAAAGAAAAATTGAATCACATTACATCAGAGACTAAATTGAAATATTGTATTTATAGTACGAATGATTATTAAGTGTGAGTTTCAAGTCATGATAAAGTTTGGCCATACGATAAACTTTGGGATCTATTTCAAAAGTTTTGAAGGAGCAAAGTGACCCTGCTAAAGAAAACAAAATAGCAGCCATGATTTTTATGAAAGTTGCTGAAAAGTTTGGTTTTCTTTTGGTAGAAGTTCATGCGAGTTAAAAGTCGGTAAAATATGTTAGTATGTCGATAATTATTCTTTAAGAAGTGCTGTAAACGTTCTGAAGGGGTTCTAAAGTGTCCTTTGAAGAAAACAAAATGGCGGTCATTGTTATTTAAAAATTGATTTTTTTTTTATGTTCGAAGTTTGCGTGGGTTATAAATCACGAAAGGTTCGCCGTATTTCTGTAACTACCGGTATTCTTAAAAATTTGAAGGAGGTCCTAATTTGGCCTTGCGAAAAAAAAAATGCTGCTATTATTTTTATGAAAGTTTGGCTTTCTTATCTTTATCATGATTTGTAATTGGCTTTAACATTTTAAGTTTCGATATCTCTTTTAGGGCGTCCTTTACGATTTTTGATGGTGTGCTAAAGTGGCTTTAAGAGAAACCAAAATGGTAAAAATTTCCTTGAAATTGCTAAATAGTTCTGTGATGTAGCTAAAAGAATGTAAAATGATGGAAGAGAACATTCAAGTGAACAGTGTTCGGCATAACGTTATGTGCAAGTTATTTCCTCGTCATTGTCGATAAATCTAATTATGATTTAAGAGGAAATTACATTACAATGTTTACCATTACAACGTTCCGTTCCTGGTTCGGAATTCATGTATGAACCAGTTAATTCAGAAACTAAACTTTTTACTCTCAAAGTTATTTGTGTACGTTCACATCAGAATATAATAACAGAGAAGTTACAGTTATCAGTACGAGACTGTTATTACATAATACTAATAAATTAGTTATTTATAGGAGGACATTTGCAGAGAGCAGTACAGTTCAATAATCTCTTCATGTAGCTGCGTGTTTGTGACATTGCTGCTTGGCTTGCTTCCATATTGACCTTTGATATGCAGTAGAAATCATGGTAATATTGATCCACATGAACAAAAGTCTGATCGCTCCTTTTTTAAATCCATGCGTCAAACAACTGAAGGTTTAAGTTCATCCATGTGCGTACAACACCCACATACTCTCTTCGTAGGTTAAATACCTACATTCATGCATGTTAGGGAAATATTTATGATATTGTATTGTGTAATTGAGGTTCAACAATACTTCGGATTATTTACTGTAATAATGCTAATTGTTCTTATGGCGATCTATATTTGTTAGCTCTGATTTCTACTGGATTTCCGGATATGCTGCTACGGATAAAGATTGAGATCTGGACATTAACTATTCTGTTCCATTGATTAAGTTTACAAGCATATTTCATAGATTGACAATTTGGCGACGAGAACAACATTTGGACCCACAAAGCAATATGACTAGCACATCGTTAAACTTTCAGATGTTTTGATTCATTCGAAGAAAAGATTGACAAAGAAAATACTTTGAATGTTTTGAAATGTATTGCTTCGTCAAGGAGGTCAAGGAAGAAAAGAAAGTTGTTTATTGATGACTATGGATGTAAGAGTATATAGTCAAATGAAAGATTTTGTGGCTCCTCGAGCTTTGAATCAATTATCTTTTGCTTATATGAAAGAGCTTTTAGTACAACTTTTTTATATTAAGTCGAATATTATTACCGAACGATACAAATTCCACCGTTCGTGTCAACAGCAAGGATAACATATGAAAGATTTTATTTCTGCTTTAAGAGCACATGCTAATAAATGTAACTACTTCCTTTTGTGATGTACCATTAAAAAGACAATTAGATTTCGGCATTTTGGACACACTGTTACGCAAACGATTACTGGCTTCGGATGATTTTGTATGTGATGTTGAGCTGCAGTTTGAATTAGAGGATATGGAGAGCAAAATATTTTCTCAATGCTCCTACGATCCCCATGGGCATACTTCGGAAGTAAAATGGATTAGACAGAATGACTCAAGGAAACCTGGAACAACTGTACACGAATCGAATGAGTTGAGAGTGTATAGCTGTAAATTTTGTGCCTATAAACTAAGGACCCTTGTTCAACTTATGGAAAAACGTGTTCGTATTGTGGAAAGAAAAATCATTTTCAAAAATGATGCTATCAAACAAGTGAATTCCAGAGTAGATCATCTAGTGGAAACAATAGCTTCAAGGAAATGAGTAATGGTAAGAATGTGAATCATATCAAGGATGATCAATTGAATGAAGTAGTTTCTCACATACAAGGCGCTGAAGATGCCTGGCATAATTATTGGATTAACACTATTTCAGATTTAAACAATGCAGATCAATCAGCAGTTTCTTTGATTCAGATAACTATAAATGGTTGTGATGTTGGGTACGGATCCAAAAGTAAATTCTTCACAGAAATATATTATACCTAGATACTGTAAAACGTTTAACACTTTAAAAGAAAACAATTATGAATCAATCAATGTATACGTAACTTTCGTTTTTCTGGAGATAGCAATTTAAAACTTTCGTGCGAACTAGCATTTTACAAGAATTAAATCTTTTTCAATGTTCTTTAAACTTTCGCGACAATGAAACGTTACACACTAAATTCAAAAAGTGAAATTTCGCACGATTTGAGCGGAATATTTCATCTTTTGATAAGTGGAAAGAGAGGACATTCTTTTAGAGTGAATTTTCGTCGGACAAAGATGAAAAATTTCCGCTCGAAAAGGGATCGGATCTTCTGTAATACATTTCGATGGGAACGTACACATGAAAATTTGTAACTATTCAGATAAAGTTTCCATCTTCAGAAAAAGAACACGACGCAATAAAATGTTCAAAATGTAAAAAAAAAACGCAAAAGGGAGCATTTATTCACAAGTAGTTAGAAAGAAAAGAACTCTATTTATGAATGAAAAAGAGTAAAACAAACTTAACCTTGCAGAGACTTGAATGTCTACAGTGTCTTAATCCCTCAGCTTACCGTCCAACTGCAAGAATACACCTTCGAAATGGCCCCTTTCGTCTCGTCAGGTGTTTGAAAACAATGTTCGAAGATTTTTCGTAAATATCTTTCTCATGATGTCTTCTGGCAAATATTTTGTCACAGAAAAGTTTTCTGGTTTTCGGTTTCCATTTTTAACTGAACGCAACATGATAAATTTAACAGTATAGCTTCGTGTTTGTGATGTAAGGCATACTTGAGTTGTACTGTAATGCTGCAAAACTGCTATCATGCAGTGACGTTTTTTGTTTTCTTTTTCAGCGCTTGCTTTGATTTTTTAGCCATGCAGAAAGGCTCTGCATATAGGACGGTTGCCAGGGATGTTCTTTCTTATATAGTTTGTTGATATAAACACTTAATCTTTACTTTAAGACGTCGATAAAAATAGTAGTATGTTTCTGGGTCGAGAACATCTATAATATTAGCAGAGATCATGAAATCTTAATACAACGTAATAACATGTGTTTATATCTAGTCTCTAATCGTCACTTATTCAAATAGGAGCACATGGATTGGAATCATTTCTATACATTCAAGGAACCTCAGTTCCCTATCAGACTATTACTATAAGGAATGATCGATTTAATATTGCAGCTGATCTCTGTATCATGGGTATTATATATGTCCTGTACGAGCGTCCAATCGTTATTTAATTACATATTTATTGAAAAAAAAATGTATTTTGATAAAGTTTTTAACTCTTGGATATCAAGTCGACAAAAGTCAATCTTAGGTCATAGGACTGAAAAAGTCAAATTATATAAATGCAACCTCAACTTTAAATAATTAAAGATAAACATAACAGACTAGCGCAGTGTGTAGTGGATTTAAGTTAATTGGAAGTGATTTCAAGGGTGATTCTGTTGTGAACATGGCTACTAACATATAATTAGAGAAATTTGAACCAACGCAAATGGACATTAACGTCTATATAGAGCAGTTTGAGAGCTACTGCGATGCTTATAATATCAAAGCAGATGGAAGAGTAGCTCTATTTTTGGCAAATATTAGCCATGACCTATTTGGAACTTTACGAGATCTGGGGACACCTGTGAAGCTTTAAGATCAGATCTTTGAGCAAACGTTACGCGAGCAATTTTCATATAATTGAAAGACAATTGTAGAGCGTTATCGATTTCATACTCTTCACCAGACGGAATCCCAATCCGAAGCAGATTTCTTGCGCGTGCTACGTCGTCAAGTGATTAGTTGCGATTTTGGCTTTAATACGGACTACATGCCTAGAGACCAACTTGTTGTAGGTATTTAAAAGGATGATGTCCAAAGGAGGCTGCTCGCAAATGAGGAACTAACACTTCAGAGTGTGATTGAGATCATCCTCACCCTCGAAGAGCAAATAGAGAAATATACTAGTTTGCTGCATCGCGTACGTTCATCGAACGAAGTATCAGCTAGAATTGAAAAAAATACAACAAGTGTCAAAGGTAGGAATCACAGCTACAAGCAAGAAATGTATATGTTACCGTTGTGGTGGTTCGCGTGATAACGCACAAGGGTATAAGAATTGTTACGCTTTAAAGTTAACGTACCACTGATATGGAAAATGTGTCACGTAAAGCGTATCTGTCAGGAAAAGATTATGGCTCCATGTGAAAAAAGTACAACAATTAACAATGATAATCAAACTGAAAATATTCCTTACGTAATAATGTGTCCTAATATGCAAGAGGATCCAACTCAATCTAAAGGACAGGTTGTATCAGAAGCCATATGCCTTAATGGCATCTCTCTATACGATAGCTTACAAGATGGAGCAGAAACAGAGGATCTTAATACAAAAATACAATACATTGAATTGGATTTTTTTTAAAAAAAAATAGCAAAACACATGCATGTAGTGCGTCGAGCTGCCTGAGAGACGCGTGGGAATGTTCTTGATCCAAGAGTTGTTACTCACCTTCGTTGGACAGAGAATAATCTTCTGGTATAGTTCAAATAAACAGTGTTCAAGGAATTAAAAATAATTATTTCAAGATTCCAATTTTGTAGGTTCTAGAATACAAAAGAGTTCAAAAATTAAGGTATAACGCTGCCCCCACCTAGCACTTAAAATCTGGACGAAAGGTAACTTACAAGGAGACCGCAGTGTTTATATATCACAAAACAAAGTCCGAAACTTAGGTTACAACTTTAGAATTTCACACTGGCGGGTTGAATCTTATAAACGGTGAGGTTTATACAAGAGCATCAATGCCGTATAAGGTCAGGGTGCTGTGGATGTGCGAAAGTGCAAGAGGTGGTTCCAGAGGTTTCAGAGGAAAACGGCAGTGGGTACCTAAAGGAGATCGCAGGAACTGCCAAAACAGGATCTCCACCCCTGCAATGTGATATTGAGTATGGTGGGATAATCCAGTTTGAGCTCTTGTAACCAGACAATTAGTGTAGTAGCTTGAATGAGTACGGACTGCATTTTTAGAGAAACGTCCCGCTCTGATTAATTGCAAGGATATGCTCATCCACGGCAATAACGCGCGCCCACACACGACAAGAAAATCTGTGCTATGATCGAAAAATGTGGCTCCCCACCCGCTGTTTTCACCAGATCTTGCATCAAGAGACTACTGTCTTTTTCGCAGCCTACAAAACCATCTTTTCGGGAAAACACTGTAAAATGAGGATGACGTGCGACGAAGAATGATTCAGTTCCTTCCCTCGAAAACATGTGACTTCTTTCAGCGGGGGATTCAACAACTGGTGGCAGAGTGTTTTGGAGTCCGTTGGAGACTATTTTCTTGACTAACGGTAGTGTTCCAAGTAAGTTATCGTTCTTTTCCTCACGGAGGAAAAATATGAAATTACTTATGGAATAGGCTGATTTGAACAATTCCCGCAACTCGCAGTACTAGTTGAATATGCAGGGACGTTGAGTCTGTAATAAGTGAAAGAAAGTTCTCGGATATGGGCCCGAGGAGAAAAAGTGTTGCCCCGGGCGGGACTCGAACCCGAGACCTTTCACTCAAGAAGCCGACATCTTGACCAGTCGTGCACGAAGATGACCTGACAAACGGCGCTTTCGAACTTGTATTTACAGTGTTGCGTAAGAAGCCCGGTCACGTGTCGTATTTCCAATCTCAGTGCTGAACTCATGGCGCTGTCCTGGTTAATTTGCACCCTTGAGGCAGTCTTTTTTATTACTTTTTCGGGTTATTTCGGTGTTCATACTCTTTCTCATGCTAATATTTTGTGGCTTATATTCTAAAGGGTTCTGCAGCCAGCCAAACTCAGCCCCAGTGCAGGCTAGTATTTATTTTAGGATAAAGAAGTCTCTATTAACAAAATTTAAAATATATTTTAAAAATATATCGTCATCGGAACTGCAATACCCCCTATGTGACATTTCTAAACTGTTCATGTTTTCCAACCAGTTTATAGTTCTGTGTACTGTGCACACTGTAGAAAAAAATCCTTTCGAAATAACTTCTACTTTTTGAGATATAGCAACTTTTCAGTACCCAAATTGTATTCTAACCTGTGCTCCAGGAAACCGATCTTTTGGTCTTTCTGAAAAATTCACAGTTTGCAACATAGGGTGTTTTGAAGTTCCGACGACGATATGCATATACTCATACAGAAATATACAAAAGTAACAACAGAATGTTGTATTGTCACCCGACTTACGTCGCTGTGCAAAATTTCATCATTGTATGATGTTTGGATATGAATTAACGTTGACAGAGTTGAGGACACCACGAAACATTGTGAGCTAAAGAAACGAATGTGAAACGCCTTAAAACAGACAGCAATATTTATTTATTTTTTATGTTCTACAACTTTAAAACATCTGAAAAAATCATGGTTATAGATAGAACCACTAAAATATATAACATATTTTTTTCGAGCGAACTGCTGTCTTTGTTTTTTTAATTCAATTTTCAAATTTTCTAACCTCTCTCAAAATTTTAATTTTACGCCAACAAATCTTCAAAAGTTACCATCTTGTAGAGCTTGAAACAATCTTCAATTTAAGAGAAGATCATTGTAGTTACAAATCCGATCGATATATCGCTAAACCACCAAAAAACATTATTCTTTCAAGGTTAGGTCGAAATTTGGTGGAGAGTCATAATTTTTGATGCTGAATATAGTAGTACTTTTTCGCGATTGATTCCAAGGCACTTTTCACCATGTTACTCTGCTAGACCCTGTGTTAAGGTGACAGTAGTAAGAGATATTAGTGCAAGAGTGGTAGAAGTTCAGATAGGTCAACATCATAGACGAGTTCATTGATCAGATTAAGACGTATTCATGCAAGTTTAAAAATACGTAAAAAAAGCAAATTGAAGTTTCACAACAATCGTGGCGTAATATACGAGCTAAGAATAAGAAGGTTGAGGAAAACAAGGATACACCTCCGAAAATAAGACGTTATAACAGAGATAAAAGACCACCAAAAAGATACGACTGCGAAGGATATTAACCATCATTTTTGAGAGGGAGAGTGAATGTTCGGATAGTGAATTATGAAAATAATATCTATTCTATTATACTGTTAGCTATGGAATCATATTTTATAGAGATATAGTATATCCTATTATTATAGTTTTCCTAATGATTATTTGTTATTGAAACAAATGAAATCTTTTCATTATGAAAATATTACGTACAGACAATATACGTATTTAATATTTGTTATATTTTTATAATTATGCGAATGGTATTCTGTCTAATTAATGATATGAGGAACATATGGGAATGAATTTATATCTTTGAAATATAATGTTTACAAGAAAATTGGTGTACTGATTCTATCATAATCATATCATATGCACGGTAATTAACTATTTTACGTGTGTCTATGGATGTACTTGATTCCTATCTATACTATTGATTACTGAAGAAATCTAATGTGGACTTGTGTTATCTAATACAAGTTTTCGTAATAATTTAATCTAATTGAACTAACAAATAAAGTATTGCAACTCAACCTATTCTCTACTACCTTAATATATTTTATTTGTCACCTAAAGGAATCTAATATAAACTAATGAGACTAACCTAATCATAGTTTATTACTTTAAAGGAATTTCTCCATTCCTCACCAAGTTCCTCCTAGGACAAGGCTATAAATCAATACAAATTGAATGCATTATCAAGTATAGGTTGTTCATAAAGGGGCGCTTACCTGAATCATAAACAAAAAAGGCATAAAAGTAATTTCATGAGTAAATTATGAGCAAAAGGCAAAAATAGTAAAATATAAAGTTCTATCAGCTAGAATATTCACTGTATGCCCCCAAAACTTGATTATTGATTGTTAACGTTATTATCATTGGTCACTGCATGATCATTATTATTATTATTATTTAAGGTATTCGTTTAATTAAATGTCGATTTAATATACTACAACCGTCTTGTTCTACTACATGCACAAACCTCTGAGAATAGCAGCGGGCCTAAATTTAAACAGTATACTAGAGATTAATACAGTCTGACAGATTAATAAAAATGACTTATGCACAATCCCATTAACTGATTATTTTCCAATTATTGCTCGTCTGACTACTAATTTAATTTGTGGACGATGTGTTTCAGTCGATAGAGTGCTCACCTCTGCTGCTAGGGGGTCATCGGATCGATCCCTGCCCATGCCGTGTGGGCTTAGTGGTGGACAAACTCCGTGTGTGGGGGTTTCCTCGGAGTTCTTCCGTTTCCTCCAACTTTCTTCATTCCAAATCATCCCATCATCATCCATACGCACTGAGCCACAGCTGCCTAAATGTTTTAAAATAAAATTCAAAATTTAATTCTAAACCAATTCAAAATTTACAAGGTTTCCAAAAATAGATTCCATCAACTGAGGAAGAGTGTGGGAAAAGAAGATAAATATATAATGTAAAGGAATAATTGTGAAATATGGACGTCTGATGGTACATTTGAACGAGGACAAACTGTTTATTCATTAAAGCTATTTATTATTTATTTATTTCATTGTTTTTCTAGGTGCTGCTAGAAGACATTTTTTGAAGTAAATTTTCTTTTATATCTCTTTCTCTCTATCATACAGAAAAACTTAATGGAGTTTATCTAAAATTTGGAAAAAAAGAGAAAGAGATAGAGAGAAAGAAAGGAAGATAGATAGATAGATAGATAGATAGATAGATAGATAGATAGATAGA
>JAGDQP010010599.1:551-40505 GCA_022664845.1 Lepisma saccharinum | reverse complement strand
AGATAGATAGATAGATAGATAGATAGATAGATAGATAGATAGATAGATAGATAGATAGATAGATAGATAGATAGATAGTCTTGTTCCTCTCTCCGTGTGTTTGATTAATCATGTCTTAGAAAAGTATGTTATGGAATGCAGATGCAGATATAATTATTAAATTGGGTGTAAGTTCCCATATCTTACAACCGAAAGGAAATGAAGTATCTACCTGTTGATCTCAAAATTACCCAGATCATGTTTAACGATCATTCTCTGAATCTTACACTGATTTGAACAAGAAATGAGTATCTGTGTAGTATAAAATCAAATTTCATTTTCTAGTCCAGTTGGTGGTGTACGCTAATGGCGTAAATCGTTCATAAGTACTGGGTGAGAGAGCAATGAATCTGGCATTTCCTTAATCCTACTAAGGAAATTTCTGAAATCAGTGTACAGATAACTGAATGTTTTTCTCTCTCTAGAGACTACTACGATTTTGTGAAATTGATTCCTTAGCTGTTCTATCGAATGGTCTGGTCTAATGTTATACAATGCATTTTCAGCTTTTGAATTTATTTTCTTGTTTACTATTCCGCCCCTGCTATGCTGTCTTCAAACTAGACTCTTACGAATTCCCTTCCCTCAACTTCTGTCTTAATACCGAAGTGATCTCGACGAAGAAAGTTTTCGTTCTGAAATCCTTAATTTAATGAATATTTGAAATGTTCCCTCAAAGAAAGGCTGCTAACATTTCACCAATCCAAATATACGAATTCGTGTTTCAAAATAGTCTTTTTGATATTTTTCCGAATATAATTATTGCTTACCGTATTTTCCTATCAATAGCAATCGCCAATTGTGGATCTGAAACCGTATTCTCCAAATTATCCCTTATCAAAAGCAAATTACGTGCTACAATGGAACAATAACACGTTTCCGCTCTCGGCTTGTTATCAATTGAAAGTGAGGTGACCAGTTTACTTCCAGGATGTGATAGAAAACTTCGCTAGGACGAAATCTAGGAAAGAAACTTCTGAGGTTCTCAATCTTTTGTTTAATACATTTACATAATATGTGGTATACGTTTTTTTATGCATTTGGAACATTCCATTATAATATCATCTAATGCATGGATGGCATTGTTGATGTCATAGAACTACGTGTATTCCCTTAACTTTCTTAAAGTACTTTAACAAAAATGTATTACATGAAGTCAGCAGGGACCGAACATTTCTTCTAGCCCTGGGCCTCCATACGCGTTAATCTTGTCCTGGTCGAACCCCATCCCGGTCTGATTGCAAAAATAAAAATCCCTTTCGGTAGGCCTACAGGCTGAGGTTGATCTCGAATTTGTTTTTATTTTAAAAAAATCAAATCTCGCCTTACATCAGAGCTATCGAGAAACTATTTATTGATTTGTAGATTATTCATCAAGAGCTGTCCAACGATACCCCACAAGATACCCCATATATATATATATATATACTCGCTTTGTTTCGCTGGGAGCGCTGCCCCCAGACCCCCGTAGGGGGTTCGGCCCCAACTTCAGTGCTTTTGAGAGGATGCGCCTCCTTTATCTTAACCAAAATCTCCCTGCAGCACTACACCACCATTGTTGTCCATCTGCACCTTCCCACCGGGGGGCTGCTCCACCCAAAGGGGAGGTTTGCCCCATTTATTGTAACCTACTCTTGGTAATACACCTTCAAAGAAAATTTCGTTTCTCTACCTTCAATGATTTAGAAATTGGGTTTTTGGGGCGGCCATTAGGGATCCAAGTTGACGACTTTTTGAAAGTTTTCTTATAATGTCGTGACCTACTTGTGATAGTACACCTTCAAATAAAATTCAATTTATCCAGCTCAAACGGTGTGCAAAATGGGATATTTGGCATCCAGTTTGGATCAAAGATAACGACTTTTCCCAAATGTTGTATTATTTCCCTATAAATACTCATCATAATGGAACCTTTATGCCAAATTTCGTATCTCTAGCTCAAATGGTATCGAAAATGGATTTTTAGGTCGCCATTTTGGATCCAAAAATTGCGTCTGTGGATATATCATGTAATATTTTAGTAACATTCAAGTTATAATGTACCTTGTTACCAAATTTGATACGTTTAGCTGCAGCCATTTAGGCTGTGTATTCTATACAACAATGGGTTCGGCTGCCATTTTGGATCCAAGATGGTGACCGATTTTGCTCTTTAACGACTTTAACCGAGCTATTAAGCCTAGAAACAACATATTAAAATTTGGTTCAAATATCTTCAAAATTATGGCCGCTAGCGAGTTAATACATATCTTTATATACTATATAGATATATACAGTTTGTCTCACCTAACGCTGTTACCGCAATTAGATTCGAAATGAAACAAAATGTGACTAAGTTGGTTGCGCAGGAATGTAGCCATGTCGGAGCTGACAAAATTCCGTAAAAAGCAAGGGGCCCCGGGGGCCAGCTTCAAAATTTCAAATGGCAACATGGGTCAAGTGACACCTCGTTCGATAGATCTTGGAAAATGACACAATGTTCCGCAAAAACATTTTGTATACGGGTCACCGTTTTCAAAATGGGTGCCAAAAATTTATGTTGTTTCGAGCGATCGGAAAACTAGACGTACCGGTACAAGGAGTGAGAACGGACGTGGTTGTACGTTCCAAACACAACCAGTAGTGGCCTACAGCCGACAGAAGCTCCATGTTTGTAGATGAGAGCCAGCACGAAAAAGGCACACACAAAGAAGAAGTAATATCTTACCTGAAGAAACCGCTTCATTTCAGCAGATGTTCAAGTGCCCACCGTTGGTATCAATACACTTTTGGAGACGGCGAACAAGAGAGCGTTGGACAGATTGTAATGTTTCTACAGATATCGCCGCACATGTCACTCTAATACGTTCTTGCATATTCTCGCGTGTCGTTGGGGGTTCCTGATATAGTCTATCTTTCACTGCGCCCCAGCGAAAGAAGTCCAACGGCAACAAGTCGGGTGACCGAGCTGGCCATGGCACAGGGCCCCTTCGTCCTATCCACTTGTTTTGATATCGTACATCTAGAGTTACTCTGGAGACATGTGCAAAGTTTGCGGGGCACCCATCGTGTTGGTAGCACATTGATCGACGCGTTTCCAAATCCAGGTCATTCATGAGAAGCGGCAGAGTGTCTTGCAGAAAGGATGCATATCGCTGTCCGTGTAATGTGCCCTGATAAAAATACGGTCCGACAATACGAGTACCAATAATACCGCACCACACGTTTACACTCCACTGTCGTCGATGATCAACCGCGCGAAACCAGTGCGGATTATTCACGGACCTAGTAGTGCATGTTCCGGAGATTCACATGACCATAATTGTTAAACGAAGCTTCATCCGTAAACAAAATAATACTGAGGAATGCAGGATTACCTTGCAAATGCTGAAGTGCAAAACGACAGAATGAAATGCGGGACTCGAAGTTATTCCCATGTAGTTCTTGGTGAAGTGGCAGATGAAAGGGATGAAACTTATACCTATGCAAAATTCGCCACACACTGGTGCGATTTGTTCTAGAGCCGCGTTCAATCTGTCGTACACTCATCTCCGGATTATGTGCTACAGCAGCCAGAACAGCAATTTCGTTTGCATTGTTCCTTGCTGTATGTGTACGCTAACGCTTTCTGGGAGCCCAGCTTCCTGTTGCTATGAGACTTGTGCAGATGTTGACAATGGTAAGAGATGAAGGACACCGCCGATCTGGATAGCGTTCAGCATACAGTGCCACAGCTGTGGTTGCATTTCTATGACATTCACCATAAATTAAAAGAATGTCTAATTTCTCTTCATTACTGAAGACCGGCATATCAGAGAACCGGCGACCGACACGACGAAATCAAATGGAATAACACACCATAACAAGGTTCATTCTATCAATACCCGACAAATGCAATTGCGTTACACTGCGTTCGAATATCCCTGTTTGACACAGACAGCAGCACAGCAGATCAGATCAGGAAACACAGATACACTAGAACGTGCCGAACTGATATTGGTTTGGTGTACACTAGAACGCCTCCGGAATATTGCAATCAACCTGTAGCAATCAATCACGTTGTGTGCTGAAGGCCAAATTAGAGAACAAACGCGAAGTTGTGTATAGTGTTGGGGGTGGAAGGGGGGCAGGTGCTTCCTATGCTAAATGTATTTTGACATAGTGATCTCTACATTCATTGGAACTACACGATCACAGGCATGTCATTCAATCCATATAACGCCCACTACTTTATCACAAGTCCAATCGTTGCAGTTCGTTATGAAACCGATTCGTTAGGTTCAATGCAGCACGTTCTGACCTATCCTTTCAAGGTTATTTCCAACCTTACATCCTCCCTCAACCTTGTGCCGCGCAGCGCCAAAGAACTCTGTTTCAACACCAACTTCCCGCAATACACTTTCACACCGTCATCTTCAAAACGAAATGCATAACTTAATTTACTGTACCCATCCATAATCTTCGTAATCAAGGTTTCAACGACGTCCTTGTACAGACTGTGGCCACTTGCCACAATCCCTTGCACTAAGCAAGGTACTACACACTTGCATAACGTCAGAACAGTGTCTTCGCTGCCATCCTGTCCAGGTCCCAGTAATTGCATACAGTATGAGCTTTCGGACAGTAATATCACGTCCGTTCTCATTCCTTGTACCGGTACGTCTAGTTTTCCGATCGCTCGAAACAACATCCATGTTTGACAGTCATTTTGAAACCGGTGACCCGTATAACAACTGTTTTTGCGGAACATTGTATACTTTCCCAAGATGTATCGAACGAGGTGTCACTCGACCCATGTTGCCCTTTGCCATTTTGCAGTTGACCTCCGGGGCCCTGTGATGGGGGCACCTGGGGACCCCATACAAACACCAATCGATGTGTCCTACTGCCATTTGGACCTCCACTTTTTGTTCCATTCATTGCACTCTAAGTGTTTTCATACTACGAACAATGCAAATTTCTCTGCAACAGACACCATTTCCGGCGGCCATTTTGAAAACGGTGACCCGTATACAAAATGTTTTTGCGGAACATTGTGTCATTTTCCAAGATCTATCAAACGATGTGTCACTCGACCCATGTTGCCATTTGAAATTTTGAATCTGGCCCCGGGGCCCCTTGCTTTTTACGGAATTTTGTCAGCCCCCGACATGGCTACATTCCTGCGCAACCAACTTTGTCACATTTTGTTTCATTTCGAATCTAATTGCGGTCGCAGCGTTAGGTGAGACACCCTGTATATATATACACACAAAGATATCGTACCGATCTCAATAGGTAGATTTTTCTTCGAAATCTACCTAAAAAGGAGCCGAAAAATCTTTGTTCGGGTCCAATGCTGTCGTTTGAATTTTGTCGTGATCGAGTGGATGCGTTCATTTAATTGACGACATTTCTCTCTGTCACTATTTAGGTTCAGCCTATAAAAGATGTCTCTTTTCGGTGTTTCTTTGTATGGTCTATCGAACGGTACTAAACATTTACAGAAATCAAAGTCACAAAATAATAATGGTCCGTTGTGAGATCTAGTAATATGACCAATGGAGAATACTAAGCAACTGAAAATGACTTGTCAGTTTTAGAGTTTCATCACCACTGTTTCAGAGCATAGGGAATGCAGCGGGGTATGGCTCATCTCTGTCGGACTTATAGTTGCTTAGTTCTAGGAATTGGGGGTTGGCGACAGACAGCAGAGACGTTATATCTCCCCTTATTCACTGACGTTCATACCGGGACGCTAATAAAATTTACTCCGTTATTACGGCGTACTTTTTTACTCCAAGATATGTCAGGAGTTATGTTGGATAACACGTTTAAGCAGTTTTCATATCGTTGGCTCATTTTGCTGCATAAATTACGTGTGAAATGAATGAAAAATAACAGGAAGGGCGAGAAAGTGGAGACAGGGAAAAGGAGGAGAGAGAGTAGTAGGCAGCTACATTCATTTGATAATGTTGTAAACGACATCTTTCAGTGACAGGAAGTGATCTTCTTGATT
Organism: Lepisma saccharinum; assembly: GCA_022664845.1. Taxonomy (NCBI): domain Eukaryota; kingdom Metazoa; phylum Arthropoda; class Insecta; order Zygentoma; family Lepismatidae; genus Lepisma; species Lepisma saccharinum. The sequence continues at coordinate 34,489 of JAGDQP010010599.1, read as the reverse complement.
GACTGCAGTTTATTCCCGAAAAGCTGACTCCAAGGAACAGCACTATCTTTTTCCAGAGAACTTATTTCGCATATGATGTATGACATAAGAGGAAAAGAGCACACACAAGAACTTTCGTTCTCTTGGCACGTGAGGCAAGTAATGATTAGCTTTCATCATTGCCTTCCTTCCAGTTTTCAGCTCTCTGTTACAAACAAACAGTTTTATATTTTGAGTTAATGATAAAATTAATTATGTAGTTTTTTGCACAACTAACTAGTAAATTGAAATCATTTATAAAAAATCGGCTGATAATTCGGTTGTTTTTATTCGTCCAAGACAAATAGCTAGCTTTTTCTGGCAAAAAGAAAACTTGGATTAAAACTGATACTAGAACAGAACACTCAGGAAAACTAAGAAGTGAATTTTTGAGTGTCTGATTCAAGGAATTGCAAGAAAGAGTTCTATATTTCTTTCAGAGAAGCAATAATCTCTTTGAGAAGAAAATCTTCAATCTCTCGATTCCTTTCTAAGAAGTTCTTGTCAGGTGTCCAATTTTTTAATAAAATTACGTTTACATGTGTTGTCACGTAACCCTGTAATCCCAAAAGTTTCAAAGGCCTGGGACAAAGATGCCATAAATATAATTCAAAAGTTTGAAATAGTGAAGGACATATTTTTGACGTACTTCCTTTAAAATAATGTTCTGTTTTTGTATGAGAACCGAAATGAAGACCGACTTTAATATAATATACTTCAGAGGAATGGTTGAAGGAAAACTAATAAATCCCCTCTCAGCTCACTTTTCTCTCCGTAAGTAGTTACTTTAACTAAACGTAACACAATTTCCTGTTCATTTACTACGCAATGAAACAATATTTGAATCAATTTTCACTTTTTCAGATTTTGCGTTATATAATAAATCACAACCATATTTAATCCACTACTGGATGAGGCCTCTCTCCGGTGGGAGGAGATTGGTCTACTGCTCCCACGCTGACCAGAAGGGTTGGGAGAGGAGAGAATAATCTCTTTCTATGGTCGTCACTATATTTTATTCATAACAGCTCCCCAATTGCATCACGATGCTGGGTGAGCACCCGTCCAGACCCAAACGTATTGGTAAATATCCTTGTCAGCTCCGGGAATCGAACCAGAGACCCTCAATCCGTAGTTAGACACGTTAACTACTAAGTCAACGGGAGTGGTCATATATGGCAGAGCCTTTATTTTAGACAGATATCGGGCATCTGAAAATCTTTCCAAAATCTGTATTGTGGTATAGGATTTAGTATATTTAGCCATTTTCTACGTGCACCTTTGCAGACTAGATTCTGGACTACCTGTTACCTGTAAAGCTCAGCTGAGAGTTCTTAACGCCAAATATGGAGTAGTTTGTGTTCTTGTTGAAGGAAAATAAAGACACAAGAAAAGTGTAAGGGAGAATAGAGTATAAGCGGGAATTAATGAAAAGAAGTCGGAGCAAAGGATTAGAATATGTGAACTATTTGGAAAAGCCAGTGAGCACCAAGGCCACTAGAATTGTCTGTGTTGTAGAACTATTTTCAAAAAAATTTATCCGGAGATGGGGTAGAAATTTGCAGCAAGTTTTCTAGCATGGATTGCAAAAACTGTGAAGATACCTACTTCAACAGGAAGTCTAACAACTGTTTCTTTATGAAAAAAGTGTGACCAAAACGACAGAATAAAATTTTTCTAACGCCACTGTAGTAATAAGACCGCCATCTTGAAAAATTGCCGTAATAAAGCAATAGTCGAGTAATATAATCGAAATTTTAACCCAACCGCAAACAAATTGAAACAAAAAGTAAGACAACTCTTCCTTCCTGAGTAAAGTGTGCTAAGTAGCAATGGTGAGGATTTTTCCTAATTTGAATAACAGTTTTTCCTCATTTGCATGTCCTGTTTTCCTTATATGCATAATAATGCAAGAGAGGTGGGTCATGTTAGAGAGTGTCTATTGCTTAGGGTGGGTAGTATATGGAGTAATAGAAGGTGGTTACGAGTGGAGGAAGGGTCTTTGGGGAAAGAAAGAGGTGGTTCAGGATGACAAAGGGGTAGATGGACTATAGCAAGCTGAGATGATTGTTTGGTGAAATATTTATTAGTTCATTTCCATACATAATTTTGTGTACAAGTTTATTTGATTCCATTATTTCTGGAGAGACCTGGCAGAGGTTCCGTCCTTGTGCCATGACGTCTGATGATGAAATGTTGTGGTTTGCAGCTGGTTCTTTGCTTTAGGCGCTGGAGTATTTTGTGTTCAGGACAATGTGACTTTCTTGTCCTTACATGCTCCCTCTACTGATGAAGTATTATGTTCTGCACCTGGTCCCTTCGCTTCACGGATAAAGACGATGAATTGTTATGTTTTGCACCTGCTCCCTTCGCGTTAGGGGGTTGCATCTGGGATAGTTTTTGTGGTGGGAGATGTGGCTTTCGTGTCTTGACTTGTTCCTACAAGCTAACGAACTTTCTCACGTGTAGGAGAAAAGGTGTTTTAGTTTTGAGTTTGTTATCATGGCGGAAGTTGTGAACAGTACTACGGGTCCCAAGCAGAAATCGTTGACGGCGGAAGCTCTCGCATTAACAAGGAATCCTCAATGTGGTTGGCGTTCAAAGTGGGTGGATCAATTATGTATACATACAGCAATACGTCAATGGAATTTACTGAGATTCTTATCTGCAGTGGTTGTTTCTATAAAAAAAAAAGTGAAGTTTCAGAACATATTTATTCAGGATACATATACGGAACCATGCCATTACCGGAAGACAAAGAATTCAAGTTTGGAACGAACGTACTCTTAGAGTATTAACGGACAGTGAAATTATTTATTCATTGTTTTCTGTGTATAAGAAAATGCATCCTCAAAGTAACTATCTGAAACCAAAGTTTGAATAAGGCCTTCGTTATTTGTTGGGGAATCGCATTATAGAATTACGCGAAGAACTCTCTTTGAAAGACCGGTTTGGAGCACCTAACTAGCTACTCCCTATTGAACAAGAATCTGATTGGTTCCTGTTTTCCCCCTTAATGCTTGTGTTTTCGCTGAACCTTCACCATTCATACATCATCATAGTATCAGGAAATATGTGGTGTGAGTTCAATGTTACTGATAGCTTCCTTCGTGAAGTGGACGAATCCGAAAGCATTGGAAATTTACCGGCGGAGTTTGAAGGCACACCACACGATACTTGGGACTTGGGTTCCCATACTTGTAATTTAGAGTCTCTTTCACCGAGTTCCAGAGTGAAGGTTCTCTCTGGCTCCTCACGCAGTTCCAGTCTGGAGGTTCTTTCATATCCCAGTTTACAAGCTTCGCGTAGTTCAAGTGTGGTCTCTTTGATTGTGGAAAATTATCAGTGTCGCAAAAATGATATAGAGGAAGAATGTGTTCGTAATGCTATAGGGAAATGGCATCCGGATCGAATCCTAATTTGTGGTGAGTGTTTTTGTAATTTTGCTAAACAACTAGAACACGAGTGTATCAGTTAGTAGTTACAGCCCGCTACCGAGATGAGTTCTTACATCAGTGTACGTGCAATGTGCTCCTGAATCCGCAAAACTTGAGAGAACTGTTTGAGTTTTATGTGAAGAAACATCGAAATTATGAGAACTACACTATCATCATTTTCGAATATGCTCTTTGTAACATTTTGAAACGCAAAATCAACGAACCGAAATATGAACTGATTGCAAACGTGTGTGAAGCTGATTTTTAAGTTAGTGAACATGTCGCAGTGTACGTTTTAAAGTGGGCAATTTGTAATGGACACATGTGTATTACAGTTAAATCTTATTTAAAGGAAAATCAAAATTTGTGTAGTGGATGTAACCTAAATATTACTCATGAATGTATTTACGTTTGGAGCACTGGTTCAGTGATATCAAAACATTTAATGAATCATGTGAACAATCCTAAGATATTTAATGATTATTAGGATGTACACAAGAGGGAAGGACATTAAGTATTTCAATAAATTCATTTTATAAGAAGTGGAAAATGTTAGTACGTCATACTGAATTTATTGTACAATTATATCCAAGTATTATAGGATAACAGTTTTCACCAGCAAAAACATTATTTTGTTCAAGACAGTACATTGCTGATATACTAGATTTCAAAATTTCATCTCATGTGATTATTGTATGTGATTTTTTCTTGTTGCATATGATGCAAGTGTAATGTTGCACTGTTTGATAAAACTTCCGTGTGAAGTCAGTGAATTAAAACTTGGTGTACAAAAGCAAGCTCAATGGCTAACTCAAAACTTTCATGGTTTAAGTTGGGACAGTACCAATTGTTATACCATAACACACATTCGTAGTTTGATTTTTCAATTTTCTGAAGTTCTCTTGTAAAGATACTCAAAAAGTACAATATAAGAAAACTCTTTCCACTAAAACATGTGAAATATGTCAGTGACGAACGTTGTCTTTCCCTCGCAAGTTTGAATTTTAATGTGAATGTGAAACATTGTTCTTACCATATTCAAATTGAAGTGAGTACATGTGCTATGCGTAATTCCTTTCAACTACAATTTTGGTTAAAATTGCAAACTCCAATGTAGTAGGCGGTATTTTCTCCATTACATTCTAGTCAACCTCGTATTATTATTACTTATAACCAATAAATTCATATACGTATATATATATACACTCAATATATCTTGTTTGTTTCATTTAACGTATGAGATAAAAACAAGGTTATTAGAAATACTAAAAAAAAGTATTTAGATCTGTTTTACAATATTTTGTACAAGCTTCTTGACAATCTGATCATTTTTTTCCAGATCAACAGTATCAATAGTAGACAAAATATTTTTAATTTTAAACTATAATCTATGAACACGATACAAAATAAACCACAGTATACAGAGCTATTATGTTGAAATTGAATATTATTGACACGGTACAGATAATAATTACGATTTTAAAATCCACAATTGATTTGGGAGGACTTTTCCCCAAATTGCCGAAATATGTGTGAATTTTAATGAAAATAGCTGCAATGACTTCCCCCGGAGGAAGAAGGACTTAAGTTTGCAATTAAAGCAGCAGGAAGTTGTACGCTCACAGGTAATGCATTTATTGCGTATATTCCAGTAAGAACAGTACTACTAAGATATTCTTTGATAATAACTTCCAGCACTTTGTCACTCCACATCAGAATCACTAATTGGAGTAGGTTTGTATATTGTTCTATTTCAGGTAACACGTATAAACTTAAATAATACAATTTCAAAAAAGTTCGCATAACACGAAGCTTCTTTCAATGCGCATTGAAAAAACGCAAACTGTTGTAGATGATGACTACAGCTTTCTATAGGGAAAGCTAGCTTTATATAGGGGCATTATATTTAGGACAGAAAGTAAGATTAATTACAGTTCTCTATTAATAACTCAAGAAAACGTTGACGCGTTTTCCCGTTTGTAAATATAGGACTGTGCGACGTATACTTGGTGAGGATTCTTTTAAGTTCTTCATATTCGACTTCACTGTCAATCCACTCTAATCCAAATACATGTTGATTTAAATAATCTTTACTGCATCCTACAGCAGTTGATATGTGTGAAATGGAAGGTGGTTTAAATATCCAAGATTGAAAACTAAGAAAAAACAAGATTTACTATAGCTAATTCTTTTATAATAAAACTATTTTCTTCCTCTTCATAATCGAATGCAGAAAAGTGAACTATAACTCTGATGACACTTGAAGAATTGAATTAAAACTTACATCATACTATGACTATATACATGCCTATCCTTATCTATTTCAATGAGTGAATCAAACTGAGCATATACTATACAGGTAATAGAATGCGGGAGATCGTCAGTGAACCCTATTTTGAGGTTGAAAGGAGAATCTTTTACTACATCCCAGGTAGAATCATCAAGTGTATTAATAGGAGAAAGTATAAAAGCGTAATGAACATACCCACGTGGATAATAATAATGATGCTATGACTTTCATTTGGATGAAAATTTTCAGTACCGGAGAACAGGGTGTGGAAACTTCGAACATATAAATTATTTGCAAACTTAAGGGTCAGCGGAGTTGGAGGAAAAAAATTTGATCCGACTTGTACTCGCAGTTTGTTGAGATTAAACGTTTTAAAGTGGAAAGGATTTTGGTCATATTTAGCATCGAAAGCAGTATTTCCTACAAAAGCAACGAGGAGACATTTTAGAACATTATCCAGAAAAAATATTATCTAAACTATATGATGATAAACCCGTAGGAATGGTATGTACTCGTGTTTCAACTCTAGTTAAGGGTAATTTACCTGTTTCATGAGGCAGCTGTTTAGTAGAAGAGCTAAATCAGCTGAAATTTGAATACGTTAAATATATAATATTACATCTTCCAATGCAACTTTAAATGGATACTGATCTGCTGCCATTACACAAAATGTATCTTTACCACAAGTTAATTTTACACTAAGATTAACTTTATTGGGAAGAATTCGATCCAATCCAGTAATATCGGTATGAATTCGCCAGTACATATCGAAGGATACACTATCAGCAACAATAGATCCTCGCTTTTGAAAACCAACGTTCTTTTCATTCAGTGTATTTTACTGCCCTGATGTATCTTTATACAACAATGGTGTAGTTAAACGAGTATTGGTCACATCCTGGGAATCAGTAAGTAGAGTTTTCAGGTATGTTTGATACAGATATAATCCATTTGAAGATGAAATTATTTTATCGTTAAGGGAACATCAACGTGACTGAATAATGAATATAAGAAATTATTCACTGGTGGGTACAACATCAGCTAGAAGAGCTGGTGATCGTTCTGCGGCTACTTGCAAATTGGAACCATCTCCTCTTGTAATTTTAAAATGTACATATAAGTGTGCTGGATGAATATATTCTGCAATATCTTCGTTGGTACAACTTTCTTTACTTCCGCGTGTTAGGAAGGACATGATGGTTATTTAACTAAAATATTTCTTACTGTCTTAGTAATACGTTGTTTCTGTATTTTTGGTGGTCCAACGCGAATGGGAGCTTTATCGTTTACGTTCCATTCTCCTTTAACTACCGCTAAGCAACTGATTTACTTTACTTTCGTCTCTTGGTCCTAAAGCTGATCTTGCTTCACGTACTTTTGTTAAAAAGGATTTTTTAATAGGACGATTTTCTGTTTGTAATGCCTGACGACTCTGTTTAAATAACGGCATAGCATAGCGAAACATTCCACCAAATAAACTTTCTATTCCATGACCGCGTTGATAAACAGGTCCTGCAAAGTAAGGTATCACTCTACCTTTATGCAAGCTTCGTGTTTTCATTTTGATTAGAGTATATAGTGACACTGTCAATGTCCCCGATGCAAATGGCAAATTACGCCCGGCATGATCCTTTAGTAGTATTTCTATTGTGTCTAAACTTAATTTAGTTAATGAAAATAATGTACAATTTGAAAGGAGATGGTTTGTTCTTTACCATGATTACTATCAATTATCCCCACTATACGTAATAGTGGAGTTTTAGTATCACCTAGAAGTTAGGGCTGAATAATGTCAGTTTATACAAATACTTGTTGATGATATCCAATATCCAAGAAACTTTGTTTTGTGAACATTTTAATTTAAAAATATTAATATTAGGTTCAAAACCTAATTGCAATGCAAGCATAAGACAAATATATAATGTCTTAATAATTGGGTCAGCTGAACAATGTTGAAATATTCAAATCGAATGGTAGGAGTAATTTTATTCAATTCGTCGATCAAGTTAGAAACATTAGAATAATATCCTGGTGTTATTCTATATTTTACACCTTCCCCATCGGCTAAATGGAACCACATAATATGTTGTCCTTCAAGTACATTGTAACAAGTTGAATGAATATGGATTTCGCTTAAACTTACCATCCAAGGAGAAGTATTAAGAAGAATACGCTGTTTCAGTATGTTTAGAAAAAGTGAGGGAGTATTACTGGAGAATGTTTCTGTACCTGCGTTAGAAGTTATCATCCGTACTTTTGTAAAAATGTAATGTAAAAATTATCATCCGTACTTTTAAAAATCATTTTCGTTTAAAATGAAGTGTAACGCTTGACGTTTCAAATTGAAACTGCAAAATATGATAATGCTCGTTTTTTTAAGTCTACATGTAGTGTATCGAAATATTTCTTTTGATCTTTAACGATATTAAGAGAGATATTGGTTTCTGACGGAATGTTATGTTCAAGATTGGTGCTAAACTTTTTGGTAACATTTTAAAACATTGGTTTTCTTCTTCCGTTGGAGTAAAATGATGAATAGCTAGTATTTTTACATTAGAATGAGTACTGTATCCCAATATATTTTGAAAACCTGGTGTCAATCCTATTAGATCTTCATTGTTGCGTTGACGTCTGTATCTTATAAAAATTATTTTCCAAGCATAACAACGAAAGTAAAGCACCATGTTAACATCATCACGCTTTCCCCTAGGTTCAACGTGAGCATCTTTTGAGGAAATTCTGTCCAATCAACATCATTATTTTGTTTGATATTTACTTCTTGAACAGATTTTGAAAGGTGTTGATTTTGGTCACCTTTCTGCTACTGTCTGAAACAATTCGTAATATTAGTAATAATATTAGTAATGGAAACATAATATCTTGTTATCAACTTGGGATGATGCGTTAACACTTTCTTCTTTCCTTTAATGAAAATAATAATTTCTTCCCCATATTGGACTTTGAAAAAACTCCAAGGAATTGAAAATGCACTTAATCTTACAACCCAATCTCCAGTCAAGTTTAATGTTTGAGAAAGTTTTGTTGTATATGGAAAAATTTTATTGTCAAAGAAATGCCTGCTCGCATTTGAAGGTAAGGTAACATAAAATTCGTATGTTTGTTCAATAGACATCTCGAGTATGACTGAACAGATTTTTGTCGAACCCAGCTATTCCTACTCGGTGGATACCCTAACCATTTAACATTAAAACTTCCTTCGTTTTAATAGATTTTCAATTAAAAATGTATTTTGTTTTCCTACAAAACCTTTTGTAATTCTTGATTGTAAAATATACCACGAACAGGATCACTATTCCAATCTCTGATTTTATAGGTGATCGGTTTACTCTTGAAAAATTTCTCCGACCATTTTTTAAAATATACCTTTTTAATTTATGTTTATATTTATTTACTTACAAGAACATAATTTCCCAGATGAAATTTACATTTTCGTTTAGCATTGCTTTTATTACCATGTAACGTTTTTCAAACTTGATTTACATTAGAATCATTTACGTCTCCAGGTTCCATTTTAATTGAAGAGTTTACACTGTTATTAGCTCTTGTAAAATTTCAATTTAACTAAAATAATTTTTGATGTAAAGTATTTAATAATACTTTCTTTAATGGTTCCAACAAAACGTTCCACTAATGCTGCTTTCATTTCTGAATGTACAGTCTAATGATTAACTTGATATTCTTGGAAAACACATTTAATATGTTGATTGTAAAATTCACTTCCTAAATCGGTTTGACAATGAATTAAAGGTAATTTCATCCTTTTAAATATTTATTTAATTGCTATTGCCATAACAGGACCCGATTTGTTTTTAAGCGGAATGCAAGATGTATATCGACTAAAACATCAATGTAACAAAATATATAATCCATCATTATATTTTGGAACATTTTGCATGTCTGCTAAATCCATTTGGTGCATTCACAAAATATTGTTTCCGAGGAAAGTTTTTCTGTGCGGGAGCATGTAAAGTATATGTATCTTGTGAGGCTAAGGATTATCGAACTTTTTTCTGAGATCGATCTGTCCTTCCCTTTAATTTTGAAATACTAGCTAGAGGATCAGGATCAGCATAAGCAAAATAGATTTTACTTAAAGACATTAGAAATGTTATTCTTTGTAATTCTTCAATATATTTTTAAGAATATGTTTTTTCACAATTCGTTTTTTAGATTTTGGTTGTGTAACTAGTCTTCCTGCTCCAAACTTGAAATTAATTATTTCTTGAGGATTTTTATTTCTCGAAGAAACTTTAAATTCAGTAATACCATGTGGATTCTTAGTTGTACGTTTCTTAATCACTTCATTTGCAAGATCGATAAATGTTGAATCTGGAAGTACTTTTTGATCAATGGATGGCTGCAGTACGATCCCAACTGATACGATTCAATGCTTATTGAGATTTAATAATACTCCTGTTTTCCTGTTAAGTGATTTTGGTATCGAGCTCAATATATGCTGTATTATTGGTGTCGGAGATGATGGTTCAGAATCTATCAGGGGTAATACTATATGTTTTGGGACCGAGACGTATTCTCTAAATATCGGTGTAAGGCTTGTTGAACATTTTCCATCTATCATTTGTAGAAAGATCATTTCGATTTAAAATTTGATTCATTTCATTATCTAATCTTGATTAATGAGATAGCTGACTTAATGGAAGATTTTCAGGTACAAGTATCCTTTTTTGAAATTGAGTTGTCATGTTATCGACTAATTAAACTACCAGCGACAGCACTCTTAATAATAAGGGTAATAACGAACCACCGCTTTGAATTAAAAGTTTACGTTTGCTTTTATAGGTGATTGCTTAAGAGATAGTGCACGTAATGTCTTTCTATGACGACTTAAAATTTGTTTCTGACGAGCTGACGAAGTAAGATGATCATTTGTTGTATTTTTAAATAGTTGTTCGTATGATACCTCCTGAACCACGGTGAGATACTAATTTTCGATTTTTACTTTTGCATTTACAAAGATTCTGGAGCTCTTCCAAATAATGCTTAGTGCTCAACATCTCGAATTCCACTGATGAAAATGGATGTGTTCTTGTCCTTTACATGTGTATACACATGTATAGTTTTCTCTGAGGAAATATTTGTATGTTATCTGAAAATATCGGATGTCGTTTTAAGTCAAGTCACATAGTAAATGTGAGTGTGGTTGACTTGTAGCTTTTTCAAACAATTCTACTACAGCCTTAGCTTTTTTAGCTTAAATGACATGGCTTGTCAATTTATTATTTCCAATATTCTTATTACATTATATTTACAGATTTTAGTCAGATTTAAGAAGAATCCTAGCTTCAGCAGTTTTGGATTCTCCTTTTGCTTATGTCACATACAGGTGACACAATGTAGTTTCGTGCTAGATATAAAGTTTAACAAGCACAATACAAAAACACTAAAATTACAGAAATACTTTTATAAAGTTAAAAAAGTACAATCTAAAATATTACCAATTGACATACAAACATAAATCACATAAAACACTCATATTACGTAAATACATACATATTAACAACAATATTAACTGCATTGGTAACATTATTACAGTTAAAAGGAGAAACAATTCTAAAAATAATAATAAAAATAATCCTAAAAATAATTCTAAAAATAATCAATCGCAATGCAAAACATGATAACATATGAAACTTGTGGACATCTTAATAATAATAGTACCATTGATGGTTAATTACAAAAAAAACATACCAAACAACAAAGGACCAAATAAAATAAGAGTAACTATACAAAGAGCTAAGACAAAGATAAGAGCAAGCGAAGCAACGAGAGAAGACGAAAATGTAATAATTGTGGATAAGATGTTATGTACAAATTGGTTATTATCATTTTTTTTTCTCAGAGCCTATTTTACTTTTTGCAGTAGAATGTGCTTTAAAGCATGCTGAAATTGCAAATAAGTTTTTATTCTAATTTCTTTAGGGAGAGTGTTCCAGATTAATGTAGCTCTGTAGCTGATACTGCGAAGACCATAGTTAAGGCGAGGGCGAGGAAGTGCAATTTTTTTATCTGTTTTTGCCCTTGTCAATATCTCATGCGAGGTGGGTGAAACGTCCACCGATAGTATATATGTATTTCCAGATACTAGCTTATGCATTAGACAGGCTATTTTATATTTATATAGATCTTGAACCGTTAACAGCTTTAGTTCCTTAAATAACGGTGTTGTGTGTGCTAGGTAGTCTGCATTCTTTATTAATCTAACGGCTTTCTTTTGTAAGATGTTAAGACGTTTCTTATTATACTCACTGAGATTCGCATACCAAGATTCGACACAGTACGACAAGTATGGGTGTATGAATGCATAGTAATATATTCTTCTTATATTTTCTGGAAACATCTTGGAAAGTTTGCGAAGTATTCCAACGTGACATGATATCTTTTTACATATATCTGAACAGTGTTTGTCCCATGAAAAGAATTCGTCAAACCACACACCGAGATATTTTATGTTGTTCACAACACTTATCTTATCGTTACCGATTTTAATGGGATATTTCACTATAATTTCCTTTTTCTGCCTATTTCTGAAAAATATGCACTTTGTTTTGTCGGTGTTTAATGTCAGTTTATTATATTGAAACCAGCTGGAGAGATTTTCTAAATCCTTGTTAGTGTCATTTTGTACGTTTTTTAATGTTGAACCCTTATTAAAAATTACTGTGTCATCTGCAAATAGTAATGACTTACTCTGTTTTAGGCATGATGGTAGGTCGTTTATATATAGAAGAAACAATAATGACCCTAAAATAGAACCTTGTGGAATTCCGCAATTCACTGATAATAAGCAAGACTTTACATTATTTACATACGTATATTGGTTTCGGTCTTGAAGGTAACTTGTTAGTAGTTTATGAGTTACGCCTCGCAAACCATAACCGTGTAGCTTTTGCAGGAGTATGCTATGGTTTACTGTATCAAATGCCTTCCTCAAGTCAATGAAGACCCCAATCATATAATTATTTTCGTCAAGCGTTCCGGATATAAAATTTGTCAAACTATTTACAGCCAGCTGTGTAGATTTATTTTTCTGGAACCCATATTGTTCTTGGGTAATTATATTATGTTTTTCAAGAAAAGACATTAGTCTAGTTAGGAGCACTTTTTCAAAAATTTTACTCAGCACAGGAAGGATTGATATTGGTCGGTAATTTGCTTTGTCGGTTCTGTTTCCGCTTTTATATATCTGAATTATTTTAGCAATTTTTATAGTATCTGGGAAGATGCCTGTGCAGAATGACAGATTAATTATATGTTTTAAAACTGGTGCTAAGACTACAGCCCCACTTTTTATAATTTTTGTGTTTATACAGTCATGTCCCATACTTGATTTATTTTTCAGGCGATTAATAGTGTTTATTATTTCAGTTTCGGAGACAGGAGTAAGAAATATTGTTGATTGTGTTGGTTTTATACCTTTAGTTTGAGTATCGTCCGTGCGACTTTTAATGTCGGCAGAAAGTTTCGTACCAATGTCCGTAAAATATGTATTAAATTCATTAGCTATTAACTTTTTATCTTGGATAATTTCTTTAGATTTATCAGTAATGTTTATTTCGGTATATTCATTGTTATTGTTTTTATTTAAGGCAGAATCTATTTTTTTCCATTTCAGGTTTGTATCCGACCCTGCCCGAAGCATATTTTCCATATAATAGTTGTTTTTTGCATTTTCGATAACTTTTTTAAGAATATTGCAATACAGTTTGTATTTTTGTTGAAGATTTAAATTAAAAGGTTTACAACTTTTTTTCCAGAATGTATATTTTTTCTTAATTGATTTTAAAATAGAGGCGGTAATCCATGGCTGTTTCTTTATTTCGTACTTACAGTGCAATCTCTTTATCGTTGTAGCTTCCTGAACGTACTTTCTAATGGAAGTCTGGAGAATTTTGATTGCCTGTGTAGGATATGCTGTGCTGAATATCCCAGTTTCGGGCAAATTAGTGTCATTAATATTTTTTGCAATTTTGGAATAGTCGTAAACACACGTATTGGTATCAGATTTTTCTGTACTTTCAATTTTTGAATTCAGAAACATATATATTGGATAATGATCGCTGATTTGTGTGGTTATTGCCCCAGAATTAATATCTACGTCTAGAATTATTTGTGCCGATGTGATCGATTACGCTACGAGTATTTCCATCTACTCTTGTGGGTACCGTGATGCACATTTTGATATGGTTGCTATTTAACATATTTGTGTAGCCAGCGCTTTCTTTCTCATTATTTAGATGGATATTATTATCACCTGTAAAAATACAATGCTTACCTTCGTTGTTGATCTTATATAAAATTTTATCAAGACAGTTGTTAAAATCGTCATATTTTTTGTTAGGTGATCTATATATAACCCCAATTATAATGTTCTTTGATCTTTGATTGTGTATTTCAATCCAAAGCATTTCACAAAATTCTATGTTATTCATTTCATTAAGATCTTCGCGTATACTGTAACGTAATGAGCTATTAATGTAGAGTCCAACTCCACCATGCCCTTTGGTAACAATAGCGTTTTTATAATTTCTTACACTCAAAGGAATAATTGTTTAAGGAGAAATACTTCCCTTGCTCGGTGTGTACAAGATGTGTTTCGCTAATAGCAATTACCGAAAATTCTGTTCGTAAGTTTGACAAAAATGTGACCAAATCGTCATATTTGGTGCTTAAGTTTTGCGTGTTTAGGTGGAATAATGACAAATTATTTTTAACAACAGGGGTGAAATTTTCGCTAACAATACTCTTACAATTTAAACGAGGGTGAGTATAGTTAAGAAGAGGATCTTGAATATCTGGTATCATAACAACGATATAAGTATTTGCACTGGTCCTGTTGTATCACTTCAAAAAAAATGATACAACAGGAGCATACCAAGTTAACAGATTTTCTGTACGTCAGCCGGACTTCCGATGATGATAGCCCTGTCATCCGACGTCTTTCTTGCGTAAATTGTCCCGTTTGCATCTGTCCATACGTATGCCCATCTAGCTTCCTTCTTTTTAGCTACCGCTAAGCCAAGCAGACGCTTTCTTGCGACCTTAGGTGTTCGTTGACATAGATGGCAGGGTGAAACCAATGCTGCGAGTAGTCAGCTTTTGGTTACTTCTGTTCTTTTCCTTCACTGCTCTCATGAATGCATCGCGCTTTCTTCTATTTATGAACCGCACTATAATGTTCTTTTCCTTTGGCTTAGAAGGAACTGGAACCCAGTGCACAGCGTGCGTTTCTTCTGAAATGTCAAGTTCGACTCCAACAGCTGAAGCTATTGAGGAGACAATAGCTTCAGCGTTAGCGCCTTTTTCAAAGGGAACATTCTTGATTTCAATGTTCTCCCGGCGACTATATTGATCCGCTTTATCTAACTCAAGTTCTAAACTTGCAACTTGAGACTTCAGTTGCTTATTCTCCTCCACAACCTTTTCATTTAATTTTTCTATTACTTTAAGTTTATCGTATATTTTATCATACTTACGGCTCATGAAGATGACACTTCTCAGTAGAGATCGCAGGGCTGATAACAGTTCCGCTATAGGTGATTTCTAGTTCAATTCGTCCAGCGCGTCATTTTCAATCTCATTCACTTCACTTTCTCTGTCGTCACACACTACGTCACCGTCACTGTCATCTTCGTTGTCACTGAGAGCGGGCTGCTTCTCATGGTTGCCTTCCTTCCGGTCGTTGACCTTAGCCGATGCACTCTGCAATATTGCTTTGACAGTATTATGTACGCTTTTCTTTGATTCACATATATCACATGTCCACTTTTTTGTTGTAACAGTCATATTTTTGAAAGTTGCGGAAGATACTCCCAAACATTGTATATGAAAAGATTTCCACAATTAGAATTGCACCGCAAAATAGACTCTCTCTTACGGAGCAGTCTTTGACACGAACTACAGTGTGCAGCCATCTTTGCTGTCTATCCTTACTGTGTTGAGGAATTATTTGTCTGGCAAAATATTGTATTTGTTACTTGCCTCTAAGATTTTAAAATGCTACACCATAAATAGAATTTAACGAAACGCCACGTGCATATTTTCCCTTTGGAAATAAATTTTGCACAATAAATTTTATAACTAAATTTTTATGATGCGAAAATTTTGTAAATGATTAGGCCACGTCTCCATTTGTTTCAGTCATAAGATGATCGGGAATCAGTAAAAAGATTTCCTGGTTTTCAAAGAGTTCATATCAGGGATATATAAACAAACTCGAATATCATGATTTTCACCTAACTTTGGAACTACTGCACCATGACACAAAACAAATTCCCTGAAGTGGGTTGAAAAGCTTTGATCTATGTGTACTAGTAACTTTTTAACGAAACACGCATTGTCAGGACGAGCAGGGCCGGACACGAAAATACTAACTGTATGCTTAAAGGCTAATATCTTAATCTTAACTCAGTGTCAGAACCATTTCCATTTTATACCCTCATGGGTTATGTACAAAAGAAAGAAAAGTTAGCTTATTCGTTGCCTTTTTTAAACATATGGAACCATATTAAATTCATCTTCGTTATCAGGGTTTTTTAATTAACGTTTACCTTTAACATTTTTATCAGTTTTGTATCCATCTCTGAATATAATTTTGAAACCTTTTTTTCCTAAGCATGCCATTTGGGTTGAATAATTGCTTACTTTCATATTTATGATTCGCCAGAATATAAAAATGATCAAAATCTACAATTTCGCGAGATCGTGCATTTAATGTGATTCCCCATATTTTGTATTCGTATTCAATTTCGCCCGATTCTACTTCAAGGTCTTTGTAAGAATAATTCTCTGGACCCAACACTTTGAACGTCGGAATTTTCGGTTCCTCTTTTGCTCCTTTGTGAGATCGCCCAAATAGTTTCCAATAGGAACTAAGGGGGACTGGTACTCTCTTTTGTACATAAAATAATGAATCGGTGTCTCAATACAATTATTTTCAATTCCTACTTGTAGCATAAGTACAAATAATCTTAATCTACCTGATGAGGATATGAAAGGCGCTAAGGCCAAATTGGAGAACGCATAGGGACTGTTACTGTTCTCAAAATCTTTGTATGCTATCACAAGTCTACTTTCTTCTAATTGAACAACACTCTGGATTTCCAAGTGGGGTACCCGAACAATTTCTAAAATGTTTGGGATACATCTATTTGGTTTGGGATAAATCTGTTCTCTATCCCCACTTCCTGAACAGAGAATTCAAAAATAATTTTGCGACAAATCGCAAGTCAGAATTACGAATAATTTTATCATACTCGAGTTTTATGCCCCCTTGCCTGGCATAATCCTCGATATATGCATACTTTTCCTCTTCGGTGGTACTATGAGAAGGAAAATCACTTGCTTCATTCATTTAAAGGAAATTATTCAAATAATCCTTCGGTCATCTGAAACTCATAAATTTCATATCCGTTCCTGATAGCCTCATGTAATTCTAGGTTGCATAATATACATTTAAGACAGCGTTGTTCCTCAGTGTGGTTACACTCTCCGAAACTCATCCCTTCCATAAAACTACGACATATCTCGCATACAAGTCATCCGTTTGCGCTGAATGGCAAGATCGGGATATCCAAAATTTTGTGGAGGTAAAAGTTTACAAAAAGTGAGACAGTGGACATTTCTGGGTTTGGGCAAAGCTTTCCCAATGTGAATAATGGGCTTGCAAGTTGGTAGAGCTCTCTTTGACATTATAGGGAAGTAATATGGAAATAAGAAATGGTCTCTTCTTCAGTACAATTATGGTACGCACTAAAACATTCTGTGCGACCAACCTTGAATGCATTCTTAGGGATTAAAGGTCTCTTGAGATCCATAAATTCTGTTTTCATGTAATCCTGAATGTCTTGAGAATTTCTTTCAACAAGTTTTACCCCAAAGACCTCTTCTAAATATTTTTTCAGATCTTTGTGGCCTTTGTTCTATTATCCAAATTTTCACCCTCGTCGTTGATAGGTGCATGACGAGAAATTTTAATACAACTCTGGTCATGCCAAAAACATCCATGAAATTCATAAGCTGTATTCTTGTCTTTATCATAAACATCTACTTTGAATTTTAAAAACGAACATCATCATCATTATAAACTGAGTGAATTGAGACCACTGTGGTGTGTTGCAAATATCTTAGCCCTGAGAAGGCATTTTTACTTTAACGATTTCTAGGGCAAAATTCTAAAGGTGGGATAATGGGAATGGTGTTCTCTTCTAAGTATAGAGAACGAAAACATTCCGTGTTACAAACAACAATAGTGCTGACATCGACAAAACATTGGATCCCGCCCATTTCCCCTCGGTCACATTAGAAAATTTGATCACGGCCTGAGTAAGAATACGAACATTGTTTTTGCAATACTCTACCATTTATTTGCGTGTGTCAAATCCCATATCTTTTGCAAACAATTTTTATGCCAGACCTTAAGAGGTGTTTTCTCTTGTGGTGATTAATAAGAGTCAACATCCTAAAAATCTAGGATTGGCAATTTCCCTTTATAATTTTCGTTTAGAACAGTCTTAAATAAAAATAAGAAGCCACCTTTGTTGAGGTTGCTTTCTAAGCTTAGGGTCTCTGGTAATTTTAATAATTTAACGGACATAAAATGATAAGTGTCGTATAAAATAATATTGTTAACAGAATTTAAAAAATTGGCATTTAACTAGCAATACAGGAGTAAAACTTTGTTTTTCAATAAGATGTCTTGCTACTAAAATAGAATCAAAGCGACTACTATTATGTGCTAAAGCCACCACCTTTTTGAACTTATGACTTTGCTGGAGAGTATGATTGAAAAATGCTTCAATATTGTTAAACACGAAGTTACGTTCCCCTTCTGTATTACCAAATTTGAAACATTTATAATATTCTTCCATTCGACCTTTGTAATCAAAAGAGCGGTGACTTGCACAAATTAAATTTGCGCGGTGTTCGCACTCTTCTTTTTCATCAGCATCGAGTAACTGAGTTTCGATTATATAAAAAATTATACAGAAAGAACTTATTCTTTTCAGACTTCTTTCACGAAGCAGGAATGTGTTTGATCGACATAAAGCGAACATAATTTGCAAAAATATTTTTCGCAAACCTGTTTCCCATCCGTTTTTGATCTGTTACGATTATCCACTTTTACACCACACTGCGGACAACGCTTAGCGTAATAGCACACAGGTCTGCAGTTCGGCCTCATCTTGAGAACATTAGTCCGTTCAAAACGTTCTTCGACAGGCGCTAGATTTAACATTAACAACAGTGCTGTCTGTGGGTTGGTGATAATCTTTTCAATGTTCACAAGGGAACTCACATCGATGTTTGGTACGTTCAACGTACAGTCTCAAACACTCAGGGCAGTACCTCTTACCCCAAAAAACGAAGCAATCCCCGAAATAACATCGTAATATTGCTTTTAAAGAATGAGGAATAATTTCTTTTCTGATGATACTTCCTGTCTATATATAATCTCATACTCTCGCATCGTTAGTTTTTGTATACATACTAATATTTGATACTTGTCACGAAAATAATTTTGAAAATGATCAACGTATTCAATACTTTCCCCTTCAAACCGATCAATGTCAACTCATGTTAACTCATTCACTCACACACAAATATATATATATATATATATATATATATATATACAATTAACAACCATGGTTAACATATTCAATATTTTCATATTACACTCTAATACAGTTATGAAGGAAAATTCCTCATAAGTTGGTCACGGTTACCAAACAATTAAAAAATCTAGATTTCATATTTGTTACCGTTACCATCTTCCAACACCAAATGTACTGTACACATCTTTTTGGAACAGATAAAAAAATGGAAATACTATGATTATTCACCGCTCTAATAACGTTAAATAACTTACGATTTTTGGAAGGTTAAATCGGTCAAAACGGAATTAAACAAACTTAGCTTTGACACCATGTAACTGTGTAGAAACTGGCATCAACTTTTGGATAATATTAATACATATATCTGGCAACACTCATACCATCCGCACTCCGATGTTAGATAGCCGCCATTACATTTCTCTGACGACCCTGTTTTGGTGTATATGTCCCACTGATTTCCCTTTTCTAGATGTCTTCGTCCTGATTTTTTTCCTTATAACCTTGGGACCATTGAAGGCAGTATTGTACTGCCGAAGGCGCTGTCCAGTTTATTGATATTGATTTATTGCTTTCCGTTAACCATGTAGCATACAAACATATATTATGGTATAGAACAAGTGAGTTGCAATGTTATTATATGAAAATCATACATTATATCATATTATAAGAATATACATACTACCTCAGAATGAACATAAAACTATAGAAAAACTAAAAAATTACAAAATAGGAAGGAAACTAAATACAAAACATAAGTTACAACTTATATAATATATTTTACGTTGAAAAGTGCTGTTTATCTGGTTATATACATTTATTTGCAACTAATCACCATGCACAGTAAATTGCGAGTGGACACGTCGATATGGATATCATTCAAAACATAACTAATATTCATTACGCAGTCCATATGTATGTTACCTCACTGTCATATTACATGATAGAATCCTCTGGTACCTACATTTTTAATGTAGTATTCAAAAAGATCTTTAAGAGTCCATGTATTCTTTGAGTGTATAGAAGCAGTTAGATATCACAAATGAATATAGTTCCTTTTAGAATAAACTAACTGAATTTTGATTCTTTATGTGTGTAGGAAGTTTATTATATAGAATATTACCACTGTATTTGTTTCCCTTTTCATACAATGTAGTCCGATGTTCCACTATAGAAACGTTCTGTTTATTTCTAGTACTATAGTTGTGTTGGTCTCTTACACGATTAAGTATACCTTCAAGGTGCTTTTTAACAAATACGAGTAAATTAGGAATATACAGGCAAGGTATGGAAGTATATTGAATCTTTGAAAGATAGGCTTACAGTGTTCTTTTGGCTTATTATGTTTTATGATTCTAATGACCTCCTTTTGTATTTTTAAATATTTTGAATTTTGTATGCATTACCCCAAAATATAATCCCGTAGATGTGACTGAAATAAGCTAAAATAAATTGTTCGCAACGTTGACTCATTTAGTACATTTTTGAATACCTTGATTGCATACAGAACCTGGTTAAGTTTTTGGTAAGTTCTGCTAGGTGTTCATTCCATGATCAGTTTACATTGATGAAAATTGTTTAAAACTTTGCTGATTTCACATAATCAACTTCCTTGGGTTCAATTTTAAGTGTCATCGGTCGCATATGTTTGTTTCGCGAATTGTGAAAACTGATTATTTGTGTCTTTTTGGCATTTAATACAAGTTTATTTATAGCAATCCAATTACTAAATTTTGACATAGTTTCAATTATGTCTTCTCTAACCCTATCATAACTACTTGCCTTTAATGTCACATTAGTGTCATCCGCATATAGCGTTGTCTTAGCCGGGTGAGTGTTACATGGTAAATCATTTATATATATGAGGAATAAAAGTGGCCCAAAGATGGAGCCTCGGGGTACTCCGCAAGTTATCTGCTTTTCCGGTAAATGTTGCGAAATTTGGTTATTGTCCTTGTTGTGATATGTTATTTCTACAATTTGTTTGCGATTTAATAAGTAATATCTCTTTATTATTACCATTCTTAATCGCGTGAAATGTGAGAGTAACTCGTAAACTCGCATCAAGAAATATTATTCATAAGATTTCAAAAGCAAACAAAAGATAGTACCTGTAGGTAGCCATATTTTATTAATGTTGTTGATTGCAACTAACCATCATTCCAGAATTGCTAAACATTCCCAAATACTTGCTGAATAGGTTTGCTACAAAAACATCTATTTACTATATTTGTCATTAATTTAGTTACATTTTAGTACCATACCATCTTAAACGAACTTATATTTTACAATCATAAATGACTACAGTCAAATAAAGTGCACCCATGTTTATAAAATATTCTTGTTGTAACTAGGAATATTCTTTTGTTCCTATTTTCCGTCCTTTGATTTCGTGCCAAGCGCTCAAACTAATATTTTATGTTCATAAAATGTTTACTTGTTTTTACTTCTGACAACTCACCCCTTGTCTCTGAAAAGTGAAACTGTCTAACAAAACACAAAACTATAATGTCGACAAAAATACACCTTAATGTGTAGCTGTTCCTTAAAGCACAATGTCAACCACATTTTGTCAGTTATAAACCTCTCATTGTTCTGGAAGCTTACAAATTACCAATTCACCCATAACAATACAAATAATAGACCTTTTCTTTGATTTTGCAGATGTACCCATTATAGAGTATTTGTTCCCATTAACACAATCATAAAATCATCATTTAATATAAAAGAGCATACATATTGAAAATAATCTCGTTGCATATGACACTGAACCACAAAAATATCACATATGTTAGTGTAGAACATATTTCAATAAATACAATTAACTGGTATTAACAAAAAACAGGAAATATCTTCCCTAATATATTCACAATCCTCCTTCTCACAAGGACGGTAAAATTTATCTAAATGATAATGATTATGCCTTGGCATGTTTGACAAACGTTCACCAAAACAATCATTCAACATCAGTTCTACAGCCTTAAATTCAATTTCGAAGACTTTCTTAAACGATAAATCATCCTCAAGAAGTAATCTTGTTCTTAAGGAAATATCATACACATCTAAAACCAGTTGGTCTTTGCAGACCTCATTTTCAAAATTACCTAACTTGTCTTTAGCTGCCTGTTTCTTTGGTTCTTCTACATAACCTTGTATAGATTGTCCAGTCTGTTGAATTAGCCTGTGCAATGTATAACGTTCAGTCGTCGTATTCGAAGGTTTAACATAGATTTCCATCAATCATTCTGCCAATTTAATAAATGGTAATTTAGTTAGTTCATTTGGTTTTACCATATCCTTCAATTAAGTATAAATCTCAGGTGAAATTGATGTCAGCAGAGTCTGTTACTTCTTTTCAGTAGTGATATCGTGTATGTAACTATATAATAAAAATCTCTCAAGATAATTTTCGATAGACTCTCTCGATTCATTAAAGCTGTAATAATTAATTTTAGATTCAGCCATGATGAGTGAAGTAATATGCTAAGTTTTATAATTCTATTCACGTAGGAATCGAAATCCTTTAACAATCGTCTCCTGTTTAATATCTCTTTATTATTACTATTCTTAATTGCGTGAAACGTGAGAGTAACTCGTAAACTCGCATCAAGAGATATTATTCATAAGAATTCAAAAGCAAACAAAACATAGTACCTGTAGGTAGCCATACTTTATTAATGTTGTTAATTGCGTAACTAACCATCGTTCCAGAATTGCTAAACATATATATCAAAGCAGTATTCCCAAATACTTGCTGCATAGGTTTGGTACAAAAACACCTATTTACCATATTTGTCATTAAGTACATTTTAGTACCACACCATCTTAAACAAACTTATATTTTACAATAATAAATGACTATAGTCAAATAAAGTGCACCCATGTTTATAAAATCCTCTTGCTGTAGCTAAGAATATTCTTTTGTTGGTATTTTTCGTCCTTTGAATTTTTGTGCCAAGTGCTCAAGCTAACATTTTACGTTCATAAAGTGTTTACTTATTCTTTTACTTCTGAGAATAAGTATGTTTTAAACCAATTATAAACAATCCCTCTTATTCCATAATTTTCTAGTTTTAATAGTTCTCTTGCGGCAGTAAATCAAACGCTTTAGATAAGTCAAGAAAAACAGCTATACATTTATCTTTGTTGTTCAGATTTTGACGGACCGCTTCCATGAAATCATTAATAGCGGTTTCAGTTGACTTCTCTTTCAAGAAACCATGTTGTCCACTTGTAATCAGGTTGTGTTTTTCAAGGAAGGATCTTAAACGGATACTCATTGCTGTTTCCATAATATTTAAGAAGGTAGAAAGGAGTGATATAGGTCTATAGTTTTCTGTGTTGAGTTTATCTCCTTTCTTATATATTGGTTTTACTTTTGCAGTTTTCAGTGCATCAGGAAAATCTCCTTTAGGAAGGGAGAGGTTGATAAGTGTTAATAGGTCCGCGATTTGTCTAATAATTTTCTTTATAATGCTTGCTAGTACTTCATCAGTACCTGCTGACTATGTGCTTTTCATTTAACATACTATTCTTGTAACTTCAGTAATATTAACCGGGACGAGATACATTGCCTTGTTGCATCCATTTGACGGCGGTTTCATACTAGAAGGCGAGGTATCATTTAGATATGTCTGCGACAACGAAACATAATTGTTATTAAATACGTTTGCTATTCTTCTGTGGTCTTGTATTATTATATCATTATGATTTATTTCAAGATTATTTTCATCTTCGGGTCTGCTCGTATTGAGTTCATTTCCCACTAGTTTCCACAACGCTTTTCCTTTGTCATCTGCCTGATTAATAATAGTTTCATTGTGTAGTCTTTTTGCAGCTCCCAATACGCGTTTATACTCGTACAAGGTATTCTATTTCTTGTAATATATTTTCTATTCTGTTGATAGGTTCCCTTTTCTCTTTTCCATGTTTAGAAATCGTAATTTTTCACTAGATATCCTTATACCGTTGGTTATCCAAGGTATGGGTTTTGCGTTGCTGTTGTACATTTTACAACGGGAAATGCTAAATTAAAGTAGTAAGAGAAGGTGTCTAGAAAACAATTCCATGCTACGTTCACATCATTTCCGGAATAAGGTTCATTCAAATTTTCTTTGTGTAAAACGTAACTATAGTATATCAGGTTCGCATTGTTAAACCTTCGTTTGTATGTTGTTTGAGTTTTTTATTATAGTTTATTTTTAGAGTAAGGATTCCTGAACCGCATGGAAGGTGTGATTTTCATGACATAATTTCTTCATAAAATAATGCAAGGCACACTCCGGACCTACGTCCTTCTTCAACCTTTTAACCTAATAGTACTCAGACAAAATGTTCGTTCCTAACTTCATTTCTATCCCTCAAAATCGAGATTGTGTCTGGTTCAGCGATCTCTTGTATACAGATTATCACCTGTCTACAATACTGTTCCTTTGCCACCAGATTTCTGCCTTAGTAAAAGTAAATTTTAAAAGGCTTGTAATAGGAGCTGGAATGAACGTAAAAAAACTGATCTGATTTCTTATTGTATAATTATTTTGTTATTATTGTTTTTATTGTTGTATCACATTGTAATAAGACCGGTGTAAAATGGCGTTTGCTGTATCCGTGCTAATCTCTAACAAATAAATATGTTCATTAGGTACTGGAATCGTTCATGTGGGTACTTCTAGCGCCGCAGTTGTCCGTGTTGCCAATAATTTTAGAAAATAAAATTTTAAATATCTTCCGTATCTTTGAATGTATTAGGACTAAATTTTGTATTCACGTACTGGGACCCGTCATAGAGGAACTTCAGATCCCACAGTTGACAGTGTTGCCAATCTATTTAAAAATAAATATGAGCTACTTCTATTCAGTTCGACATTTCGCATCAAGCTTTGAGTATACATATTCGACACAATTAAACATATACCCTGTACCCAAACACCCAGTTTTCAACGTTGCCACCCTATTTAAAATTCAATTTTTCAAATTGTCCCATTATGTTACGTACCGTTAGCTTTTCCTATACTTTCAAACTGTTATTATATACTTTGAAATAATACCGGTGTTTCTCAGAGCAATATTGCAACATACCCATTAGAAGAAACCTATATGTAGTCGCTTGTTTACAAGAGTATTAATTATGCAACTCTTTTGAAATATGCATATAACATAAAATATTTTTGTTACACTGTCTCTATCTGTATAAATTTTCTCAGTAAGGGGCGAGCCTTGTATCCCGGAGCATGAGGAACAATGCTAAGCGTTTTTATAGTGAAACACAATATGCTAGTGGGTGCGTGGGGGCTCAATTGGTCGAGTGCTCACCTCTGGCGCTGGAGGCAGTCGAATCGATCCCTGCTCATGCCATGTGGGCTTTGTGGGGGAGAAACACTGTGTGAGTGAGTTTACTCGGAGTTCTCCCATTTCCTCCCACTTTCTTCATTTCACCAATTCATCTCATCATACATCTGTTCTGAGCCAAAAGTACCTAAAGGCCTTAAAATGAAATTCGAATTGAAAAACAATGTACTAGTAAACCCAAACATATATCTCTGCCCTTGAATAGAAGCAGGTTATTTCCCTGGATTTTGAGCTAAAGGTAATTGATTTTTGCGGATGGCAATTATGATAAAAATAGATATCTTCCTTGAATAATACCGTAATTAGAAATTGATGTATTGTATACGGGATGAGAGCATATTTCGGTAAGAATTCGTAACTTTTCAGTTTATAGTAAATATGTCTTTGAAGTTGTATTATCTCTAGGAACTTAAATTCTACCTATAATTAAAAATATTTATTCAATTTCCTGGAGGTTTATTTGTATTTTAATACAAACTATACCAAATAAATTCAGTCCATAATGGTCATATGCCTAAGTAATCCATCTACCTTTTTCATCAATTTTGAGTTAGTTAATGAAAACTTTATATGTTAAAAATATGCGTTTTTTCTTACGACATACTGGGCCAGGCAATACCAGCAATAGCTGCAATATCAGCAATAATTGATATGTGTCTGGCATACGATTGGCAATGCTGAAATGCTTTGGCCACACTAGACCATGTGAAAAAACAACATGGAGTATGTTGCACATGACTCGGATAGAGTGTCCAATGAAAAACAGGTGTTTCTATGTTATTTTGACACTGATGGGGGACTTTATTGGGTCGGACGATTCAGAATATGTCCCGAGGAGATCGAGGGAATCCTCAGACAAAGGTAAGTAGTATACCCGACACTTGATTCCACTTTGTGGAAAATTGCTGGTAACAAAGATACCTGGCTGATAGCAAAGATTCCATTTTCCAGGGCTGTACGATACGCGGTGTCGCAGTTTTTGGCTACAGTGTATAAAAGGCTACGGCACCTCTTTTCTCATCCCCTATGAAAGGCTGCGGCACCTTTTTATCCCGTATTTATAAAAGACTACGAACACATTTTCTAGACCTTATTTAACCCCACGAAATTCTATTTAACATAGCAGAGATTACACAGGATTTAACCCCACACAGTGCATAATAGCAGAGATTCCATAAAAGGCTACGGCCCGCCCCTATTTAACATAGCAGAGATTACAACAGTTTCTATACCACACAGTACACAAAAGCGTACGAAGCATTTTTCAACACTAAAAACACTATTTACCATAGCGGAGATTACACAGATACACAGGAATATATGCCAGTTAACCCCACATAGTACACCAGTGCACGATAGGGTACGAAGGTCTTTTTCAATCCCTACTTAACATAGCAGCGGAATATATGCTAGCTAACCTAACCCAAATAACACGGAATAGGAGGCTACGAAGCGCCCCATAGCAGTGATTACATGTCCTCTTGGCTAGATAAGCAGAAATCTGAAGTCAGTTTCCAGCGCAGCAAGGTCTTCCCCGCCCACACCCAGAGATTACACAGTATTTTACCTAACCCAAATAATATGGACTCCCTCCAACGAGTCTATTTTCCCAGGACTATACGATGTATGTCGTATTTGTTGTGGTTACATTTCATAAAAGGCTAAGGAGCTCTTTAACAAACACTACAGCGTCTACGGTATTTTCACCCACATATTATTATTATTATTATTATTATTATTATTATTATTATTATTATTATTATTGTTTAGTGTACGGTTGCATTAAGCTATACAATTGTTAACATATGTAATAGTTACATATAGAAGAGCTTGTTGCCCTACAGTAACAAAAAGAAAGATATGAATAAGACACAAATATTATGCAATACCATAAGAAAGATATAAAAAAAGTTACAAATTAAGTACCATATACATGTCCATACTGATGATATGTAATTGAAGTATAACACAATGATGGGAAAACAAAACACACACACACACAAAATCATGATAAAACAAACAAAAGGTGCATTTGGGTAACTAGTGAATGGTTGAAAGATCTGATTATATACAATGAGTGAGTATGTAAGTGAATGTGCGCACTATTCAGTAGTCATATATTACGTCCCTGATTTTCCTTTTGAATATATTTAGATTTCCCTCTTTTTCAATTCAATTTTAAGTTGGTTCCAAGCTCTGCTCGTCAAATAAGGAAATGATTTCCTGCCATAATTTGTCTTATTACACTTCGGAATGTGAACATTGTTAGAGTTGTTAGAACGCAAATTACTATAAAACTTACTGTCGGAAATAGGGATGAATTCACTTAGTGTTCGCTGGTGTGCCGAAAAATAGCTCTGTGCACTTGTACCAAGAGAAGGTATTCAAGGGTAGGCAACAACACTGATTCGTTACATTTGGAGGTCGAGAGTGAGAGTGGAGCTTTCCGCATTATCCGAATATCCATTTCTGCATCCTTTCAATATTTTTTATGTTTGTTTGGTTGATTCCGTACAGAACTACACCATAGTGCTCAAGAATAGGTCTAATATACGAGGTGTAGTATTTTACTCTTTGAGTGATAGGTAGATAATTGCTTATGTACTGAAGAATCTTGATTTTCGGCACAGCATTGGAGCATATCTTTTTAACATGTTGCGTAAGCGATAGATTAGAATCAGGAGGTATGCCTACATATTTCAATATAGCACTTGTAGATATCTTATTGTTTCCTATCTGAAGTTCTCTGTCAATTGTGGAGCGTGTGCAGTTGTCCGTTGATAAGATTAATGCTTGTGTTTATGCTGTGTTATTTTTTAGATTATTTGTGTTGTACCAGTTAAACACGCCCGGAATGTTAGTTTAAATAGTGTGAGTTAATTGATCTAAAGAATTAGAGTAGCAAAATAAGAGACAATCATCAGCATACAAGTAAACTTCCATATTTTTTACAGATAGCGCAAGATCATTAATGAATAAGTTGAACAGTTTGGGTCCAAGGATTGATCCCTGTGGTATCCCAATTTGAATATCGACACATTTGGAAATAGTATTACCAAGTTTGGTACTTATTACTCTATTTTGTAGGTAACTTTGAAACCATATACATGCCTTTTTAGATATATTGAACTGGCCATACAATTTGTTCAACAATAAATGAGGTTGCACGGTATCAAATGCTTTGCTGATATCTAAGGAAATTAAACCAATGTAGTTTTTTCCTTTATCGTCTAGTATGTTTCGCCACTTCGTGATTAATTCTAGTAACAATAGCTCGGTGGAGCGGTTCCTGCGTAAACCATACTGTTTCTCGGCTACGAGATCGTTACATTCTATATGTTCTTCTAACTGACTATCAACCACATTCTCAAGCACTCTACTAAGAGCTGGCGTTATAGAATTAGGCCTATAGTTGTAAATAATAGTGTGATATCCTCCTTTGAATATGGGAGTGACCACCGCATGTTTCCAATCGTCAGAAACTATGCCATTCTGAAGAGAATAATTTATTATGTCCGTTAGTGTTTCTGATATCCACGGTGCAAGAAGTCGTAATACACGATTATTAATACCATCAATTCCACAGACTTTTTTAACATCAAGTCCTGTGAGTACTTTAGTGAATAGGTTTAAATTTAAATCGTGGTGGTGTCCGGTATACATAATTGCTGAGTCATTGAACGTGGTGTTATTGTTGCGTATCCGATTTCCATTTAATTCATTACATATGTTGGACCCTATATTAGCAAAGTAAAAATTAATGAAATTCACAATTTCCTCCTGTTATTGTTCCATTATTTACTTTCATTATTCGTCATTATATACTGACCACAATAAATTTGGTTCAAAATATGCGTCCTTTTTGCTTGCTTTATTTCTTTTGTCACCCAGTTTCGAATCATTTTGTATTGATTCCATGAGCACCCGTAGTTTTGGCCTGTTTAAATATTCCGTTTTTAAAGGAAATAAGTTTCAGTAAGTAGTTGTCCAAAGTCTTCTGCTCGGACGTATTCGAAAGATATCAAGAGCATCACAAATCAAGCTTGTGAGGAAGGCAACCTTTTTATTAATGTCTGATATGTTATTTGACTTGTAGAAAGGAAGATACGAGCAGAATTCTAAAAAAAATTCTTCATTTAATGCTTTAATGTGTGCTTTGTTACGAGAACTCGTGGTGCTTTACTTGGTGTAACATCCAATGTAGTATATGTGGAAACGTGATCACTCAAATCATGGATAACAGTGGTTGATGTTTGTATATATATATATATATATATATATATATATATATATATATGTGTGTGTGTGTGTGTGTGTGTGTGTGTGTGTGTGTGTGTGTGTGTGTGTGTGTGTGGTCAATTAATCTTTCTGTAGTATCGGTTATTCTGTTTGGCATGGTAACAAGTTACTTGTAACCCAAGGATTCCATTAGATCGAAAAAATGTATCTCTAGTAGAGGGGGCTACGGACTTGTAGTTAACGTCTCCAGCTAAAATTGAGCAATAATTACTCGGAAGCGACTGAAGTATATATCTTAATATTTTGTCAAACGCCACCGTAGACTTTGGTCTTAGGTAAACACAACCAATTAGTATAGGCTTTGTATTATTACAAATACGTACATTTACCCACAATTCTTCAATATCCATATTGCTTATACTAAATACTAGGTTGCTAATTAAATTATCCTTAATATAAAGAATAACTCCCCATGCCATCTTAGAGAACTCACGGTTTAATCTGAACTTCTTGAAACAATTTAATATAACATGTTCGTAATAGACCACACACTGCACTATAGGGTGCGAAGGTCATTTTGTAACCCTTATTTAGCCTAGCAGATATGACAACACCTAACATAGCAGCGGAATAACCTAACCCAAATAACATGGAATAAGAGACTACACACCAGACCATAGCAGCGATTACATACTCCCTAGGCTAGCTACGAGTCAGTTTCTATACCCTACAACCAGTGATCAATAGTAGGCGGTAACTACCCGATATGAGTCTTTTGACTAAGCCTTTATAACCACAACCAATGGTCACTAACTAGGCCCTAGCCAACAACTCAAATATTTAACCGTGTGTAGCTCGTAAACGGCGAAACATATTGAGATTATTTTCTCATATTTGGAATGAGTGCATCGAATAGTATATAGGAAATAAGTGGTGACCTCGACGTCAAAGGTCATATATTTAAGCTTGTATATATATCTTAAACGACGAAACATAATGAGATTCGGTTTTTGACATTTGATATGAGGGCATCGAATAGTATATCCTAACCTCGAGGTCAAAGGTCAAATATTTAACCGTGTATAGACCGTAAACGGCGAGACATATTGAGATTCTGTTTTCACTGTGATATGTATATTGGTGTGTTAATGTCAAATCTGAAGTCAATTTGCTAACTTCGCCCCCCCCCCGGTAGTCGTAGAATTATGAGACTTATAAATGCATTTTATTTTAGTTACGGGAATGTTAAATATGAAAACTTCATGTTTCTATCCGTAGCCGTTTCCGAGATATGATGTTCAATTTCTTCGAATTCTACTCTTTTGGCGGTAGAACTATGAAAACCTCAAATTATGTCATTTTTTCTCGGTAATACCGAATCTGAAAACAACTTCTTTCTACCTATTATTGCTTCCAAGATATGGACGTTCGAATTTTGACATTTTAGACGCAGAATTGAGAAACTCGCAGATTATGTTATTTGGGTCGGTGATGCAGAATGTGAAATTTGCTTCGCTCTACCACGTACTCGTTCCCAAATATGGCGGTTCGAATTTTGTCGAATTTTGACATATTAGACGCAGAGATGAGAAACTCGCAGATTATATGTTATTCGGGTCGGTGATGAAGAATATGAAATTTGATTCTCTCTACCATCTACTCTTTCCAAGATATAGCGGCTCTTTTGGTCCCAGAACTATGAAACTAGCAAATTGTATGTTCTTCGGGTCGGTAATGTTTGCTTTTTCCGAACATAGCAGAGATTATATAGGGCTTCCACTGAACTGAACTTGTTCCGCACCAATTGCACGAAACCTTGAATGTGTCTAGCTGTCACTAGGCTGCAGGGAATCGAGATAATTGTAATAATTACTATAGTTTTCTTTGTTCTTTCACGACAAGTACACGTTCTGTATAGAATTTTATAGATTAGCTTCTCAGCACTTTTTTATAAAACATACAGAAAATGGAAAAACCCGATGCGCATGTCGCGATTTGCCGGTAGATTACAGACCGACATGGTGTTGGAGAAGGTATTAAATGTGAAATTCCTCGCTCTCTCCTTAGTTTGTACTTTAGTCACCAGACCTTATAATCCAGTGGTTATGGATGTACTATATCAACATGCAGGACAGTGCATGAGCCAAGTTCTTCACGTCAGAAAACGTCAGCACTGCCAGAAGCATGTTATACAGGATCAAGAGTTTATGGCAAAATCGACCATTTGGGGGCACCGTAAGAAAAAAGATGTTAAAGATAGGAATTTCAGCTTTTTCCGTTAAGGAGAAATGGTAAATATGTGCAGATGTACAAAATTTCATATTCGTATCTCAAACTATGTTCTAGTTGTGGACAACTGAAATTGCATATTTTAGGCTAACTGACTCACTCACTCACTCACTCACTCATCATATTGTTTAGGGTGTTTGGACTAAACTAGAAACATGAAATTTGGTATGAAAGTAGAGGATGATAAGTAGATAAAGGAAAAATTCCGACATTTTGAAAAGGTCGCCATCTTGGATTCAAAATTGCCGCCAAACCTAAAATTTCAAAGAATACACAGCCTAAACGACTAAAGATAGAACAGTGAAATTTGGTATGAAACTACATCATTGATAGCAAATTAAGAAAACTTCTTAAAAATTTGAAAAAGTCGCCATTTTGAATTCAAAATGGCCGCCAACCCTAATCTTTTAAAGAATACACAGCCTAAACGGCTGCCGCTAGAATAATTAAATTTAGTTTGACAGTACAACATTGTTAGTAGATTATGAAAATATTACAAAATATCTCTAAAGACGCCATCTTGGATCTAAAATGGCGGGCGTCTTTAATCCATTTTCCAACTGCTTGAGCCAGAGATACGAAATTTGGCATAATGATGTATTATCAAGAGTAGTTTAGGAAAACATAAGAACGTTTTAAAAAATTCACCATCTTTGATTCAAAATGGCAGCTGAAATACCATTTTTCACATCGTTCGAGATAGAGAAATGAAATTTGGTATGACAGTGTATCATCACGAGTATGTCACGAAAATATAAGAAAACGTTAAAAATGTGTCAATCTTTTATCCAAAATGCCCGCTTAAGCCCCACTTTATAACGACTGAAGCTAGAGAAACGAAATTTGGTATGAAGGTGTACCATTACCAGTAGGTTAGAATAAATTCGGCTCGTCTCCCCTACTAGGGTACAGTTCCCAGCTGGAATTCTGGGGGCAGCGCCCTAATGAGACGAAGCGAGTATATACATTACACAAGTGTAAAAAGCTGCGAAATACGAGCAAAAGCACCAGGGGTGCAAACTGTCCAGTCAACTCCTTCAACCTTAAAAAGTGGTGAAATGGAATATGGATGAGCCTAGTTCCTCGCGCCAACTTCCAATACTCCTGCGTGTCCCACCAAGTTTTACTCGTCAGAAACGTTAGCACTACCAGGAGCATGTTATACAGGCAGAATGTGGAAGTTTCCCCATTCGGACGCAGCGCTCTGGAGTATGAGGGAATGTCTGCATCATGTGGCACAGTGCACTGCAGATTCTGGTTGTGATAAATTGACGCAGTTCCTCCAAACTCCTCAAGTTCGATGCGCGGCCTGCCGTGGGATTCTTGGCGCAGCGACGCGAGCGAATCGAGGGGAGTATCAACACGTACGGCAGTGCATGCAGCCGAGTTCCGCGTGTCACAAAACGTCAGCATGCTATACAGGAACAAGAGTTTATTGCGAAATCAGCATTTTTGAGGTTCTGCAAGAAAAAAGATGTTAAAAATTGAAATATGAAATTTCGAAGTATGACGGTATATCATCACTAGTAGATTACAAAATATCTGCAAAGACATCATTTTGAATCCAAAATGGCTGACTTCATAATCCATTTTCCAGAATTTTTGAACTAGGGATACAAAATTTGGCATAAAGGTGTATTAACAAGAGTAGTTTAGGAATAATTT
>JAGDQP010010598.1:35858-55340 GCA_022664845.1 Lepisma saccharinum | reverse complement strand
TAAGAAAAGGAAAACTACTATCTTTTGAACTTCTGTGGAGTTCTAAACCTTCTTTCATCTTTATAAAAACTTGTGAAAGAAAAACTAGCTTGATATTGGATTTGTAAAGAACATATTATGAAGATGAATAATGTTGATGCAATAAATTATGCAAGACATTCCTGTGTGTCACATGTTTATTTGCTTTACGAGAAAAAAACTGTAGGCGAGAAATTGTATTCTTCTTCTTCGACTACTTCTTCGTTTCGACCAAGGTTACATCGATAAATCGAAGATATTATTCAACCCTGGCAATAATGGTAAGGCAACATTAAATATATATATATATATATATATATATATTTAAATATAAAATTTCTGGTCAAATTATAGTTTCTGCCAGCATTTCGAAAATGAAAAATAGGGGGAGATGTGCCGAATATTGCAGCACTTCCTAACAATGCACCGTTTAGTTTCTGCTCTTTCAACTGATACCCCTTGGTGGGAGTGCTGTTACTGTCCTCTGCTGACGTAGTCGCATCGTAAGGTTACGTCATAGTTGTAAGTAGTAACCGAAGGGCCAAAAATAATTGGATATTGTACGGCACCAGAAATATTTTGCAAGGTTTGCGTCGATTACATTTTGTTTTCAACATGACAGGTATGTAATTCTGATACATAGTATCAGATTATGATGTAGTCGAACATGTACCTTTGAAGCTCAGTAAAATCTTCTGTTGGTTCCGAGTTTTGGATATGTACACTTATATACAATAATATTGTCTTTTGTTACTTATCTGCAGACGTATCGGTAACTCCTTCTTTTAACAAATCAGTAAGAAAAAGA
This sequence comes from Lepisma saccharinum, assembly GCA_022664845.1. Taxonomy (NCBI): domain Eukaryota; kingdom Metazoa; phylum Arthropoda; class Insecta; order Zygentoma; family Lepismatidae; genus Lepisma; species Lepisma saccharinum. The sequence goes on along the minus strand of JAGDQP010010598.1, from coordinate 54,514 downwards.
TTACTGGGCTTGTTTGTGAACTAAATCATCTTCTGCCAACTGCAGCACTCTTCTTACCAGTTCATCTTACAAGGACTTATTTAATATCACTTTCTGAAAAAGGAATAAGAAGAGGAAGCAGGAAGAAAAACACACACACATAAAATAAAATAAAGTTTTCAACGCTAATCATGGTACAGTAGAGAATCAAAACTCAAAGCAGGGAAAGGTTTTAATACGAGATAGAAGCCCTAGTACATCCAATGCCGAAGATTTGCCTGAATTTCTCCAATTAGTATCAACTGGTAATGAGTATGAACAGTAATGGTAGGGCTAAGTCATAATTTTTTTTAACAACAAACAGAGGAACAGTTCATTGGTGATGACAGCTGTTAAAGAGGCCTTCATAGTAATAACCCCTCCTTTTCTTAAAAAAAAAAAAAAAGATTTTTAAAAATGTCGGAAAGAAGAAGAAGTATATTCAAATTTCGAAAAATGATTCTGTTAATGGTCACTAACACCTACCAAACGAAATACTTTATATTTTTGAAACGACTTAATTTAGGCGAGAAATTTGAAAGCTTGGAAAATATGATGTCATAGGTCAGGCTTTCAAAGTTCTCATCTAAAACAAGCACAGTGAAATTGTGGCTTAGTTCATTCGATATATAATTCTTACGCATATTCGGGTCACTCTCCAAAATATTGTTAGTGTTCGCTGTTCTTCCGTTATTTTTAAGTATCTTTTAAAAAAGAGAGCTTGCCTACTGAAGCCTCTTATGCCAAAAGAGAAGACATAATAAATTAGTTACATTTTCAGTGGACCTACAGAGTTTTGTATGTTCTCGATTACATCCTTCACGCTAAACTAAGGAGGAGTGGAATTCCGCTCGAATTGAACAGAATATTTCATCTTACCAGAGCGGAAAAAGAGACCAGTCTTTTACAAGCGAATTTTCATTGGAGAAAAGATGAGAAATTTCCGCTCGAAAAAAAAATGGAATTTATGGTAGTTTTTACTTGACAGATTCTTATTTTTACAATGCAAATGCAATCTTTTGTAGATGAATTTCCATCTATTGAGATGACATTTTTTATATTTTGAAAATGGAAAGGACGCAATAAAATGTTGAAAATGTAAAAACAAGCAAAAAGGGAGCATTTATTAATAACTTACAAGAAAAAAAAGTAATATTCTTGCAAATGAAAAACAAATAAAACTTCGCTTGGAATTGAATCCGCTACCTTCCGGCCAGCGACTCAATGTTTTATCCCCTAGGTTAGCCGGACAACTGCGAGATAACGCATTTGAAAGGATTTCTTTCATGTCGTCAAGGACTTGAAAACAACGACCAAAGATTTCTTTTATATACACCTCACTCCTGATATTTTCTGCTTTATTTTTGTCACTGAGTAAAGTTATCATCTCTTCTAGTGTCATTTTTTAACTAAACGCGATTAACTTTACAGTAGGGCTTCGTATTTCGATACCTTCCCAGTAACAAATCGTGGAAAACAAATATGACTAGTACCCATTCATTGTGAACCACTCTAAAAACATGAAAAATCGCTCTTTCAAGTTTAAATATTAAATTACATCCGTAAAACATCTGAATCCCACCTAAAAAGATCACATTTTCTATCCAAAGCAAGACTGTTTGGTTGAAAATCACTCTTTTTCATTGTAATTCAATAATTTTCGATAAAATTATCTTCTCATCGAAAAAAGAAGAGTGAAAACTGTATTAGTATGTAGATATTGAAACCATAAACGTTTAAGCCAGTAATAAGTACGAGCGTATAGTTAGAATAAGACCGTACAAAAAGAAGTCATACCCTGAAGAGGCCACTAAAAGGGGGGAAAAAATCTGCATCAATACTTTGCACGGACAACTTCATTTCTCTGAAGAATAGCGCTTAAACTATATTTATTATGTTTTCTTGGTGTTGGAGCAATTGCATGTAATTTTAGTGTCAGTGTGTATGTTTCTACCATAGAAACTCGTCAGACACATACTTATTATGAACTATTATAAACAGCCTTCTTTAGGAATGAACCATGAATGCTCTGAAAGACAAGGGGAAGGGGGAGACATTGACTTATCGATCCTCGCAGGAGGGGGGGGGGGGGGGGGGGGGGGGGGGGGGGGGGTCTACGGAGCAGGAGGCCGGGGGGGGGGCCGAGGAGAAGGGAGGGGGAAGTTTATGAACAAGCAGTTTTCTATTATGTTCTGACTAACATAAACAAGGGAAGGAGTAAATTGCTTTTAACGATGCGAAAATGGACTGTCTTGATACACTATTATCTTTTCCCTTCCTCGTTTGGCGTGAACACAAAAGCATGGAGTTCGTGAATAACAAATATAGCAAATATGGTACAGTGACGTATATTGATTATCAATATTATGTTTTAGCAAGGTGTACTGCAAGGTGTGAGGTCTATATTATGCTCTTGGAGGGTAAAATCAAACTTTGAGGTCAAGGCTATTAAAAGTAAAGGACATAAAATTACACATGCATGTGTTAACCAGATATTTTTCCATTGTTCTTATGAAGTTACGAGTGCCTGTTACAGTGAAGAAGAACAACTCGTAATATGTATACGTATGAATAAATGGTTGTATCCGAAATTAACCGTGAATATCTGAAATCGAGGTAACTAGTGTTTGTCATTCACCTCTTTGATAAACAAACACTTCGATATGTTTGCTGCTTTGATGAATTCGCTTCAATAACAGTTTGCTTTATCTTAATCGATTTGCACTTACATTCTTTATCGCTACGTATGTTTTTCATGATGAGGTGAGTGTTTATAGTAGCACCGAATCACCTCCCAAAAGTTGAGGCAATATAGTAGCCCCAGTGGCACACATACGTTAAAAACACGTGGATTAAACGTTAGTACTACTAAACGTTATTTTAACGTTGTAAATGCACCGAAATGTCCGCTTGTTCAACACTTTATTGGTAGTTTTGAACGACGTCACTACAAATCCAGACCCGTCGTTTTACCATCATGTAAGAATAAGAATACTTTCCTTTTTTCTTTGTTATGTGCATTTTTCTTTCTTTAACACTTTGACCATCGCTGCATTATTACAGTTGTACGTACTTCTCAATAATAAGTGTAATATGTCGCCTTAGGAAAACGCATATAAAGCGAAATCTATGTTATAGTTGAAAAGAAAAGTTGAAAACATTTCATATTAACGCCCTATTAACGAAATTAAATGTTCGTTGAAATATAGTTGAAACTTCAATCTGATTTCAACATGCAAATGAGAACATGAGAAACGTAGTTAATTTTATTCTATTCACTTTTAAGCACAATTTTTATGCAATTAACTTGAAAAGATAATCTAGGGCACAGTTCAATATAATAATTAACAAAAAAAACTTTTTAAAGATATACTTTTCTTAAGCAATTTGTACTTAAAAGTAAAAAGGAAAAAAATATATTCATGACTAAAAAGAAAAGCATGGGGAGTCACTTTAAAATGTTCTTAAATTGACGCGCCCCATACTTTTTTTAGTCATGCATAAACAAAATTATTTTTTACTTTTTAGTACAAATTGTTAAGAAAAGTATGCATTTAAAAGTTTTTATTATTATTTTTTTTTTTTGAGTTATTTTGGTGTTCGGATACTTTTTCTCAAGATAATAGTTTCTGACCCAAATCCTAAAGTGCTCTGCAACCAGTCAAACCAAATATCGTTGCAGCCTAGTATTTATTTCAGAATAAAGAAGTCAATATTAAAATAAATAAAATATGCTTTAAAATATATAAATATATAGAAATATAATAAAAGTAACAATGGAATATCGTATAGTCACCAGACTTACGTCGCTGTGCAAAATTTTCATCATTGTATGACGTCGGAAAATGAGTTAAACTAACGTTGCAAGATTTGAGAACACCTTGAACCATTGTGAACTAAAGAAAAGAATGTAAAAACACGCCAGATGAACGTAATATCAACGAAATCCAATTTTCGTTGAACTATAGATTGAAATTCAACATGTTTTCAACATGCAAAAGAAGACACATAATAATAGTTAATGGCATTCAATTAGCTTTTAATTACAAATTTTATTCCATTAAATTAGAAAGAATCCCATGAAATAAAACCTATACCATAGTTGAAAATAACTGTTGAATCCACGTCGAACTAAAAATGTTATCAACAATATCAAGTCCTTGTTGAATTATGTTTTAAAATTAAAAGTACTTTTTTGAACCGATAATGGTTAATCAACGAAATAAACAAAAGATCAACGTTTAAAACACTTTTATGTGATACTGGAGAAACAGGATGATTCAAAAGTCCCTTTGTTTATCACAAACCAACAAGGAAATGAGGCATCGTAGTACATAAATGTGGAATGGTGGTGGTGGGACACATTTTGGAGTACATAGTCAACATGGCCGCCATCTTGAAATCCACCATATTGGATAGAGGTGTTTTTTTTTTTCAAAATGGTAAGTACGTTGTGTAATATATCCAACACGAAAATGTTCCCAGAAAGTTATTTCATATATCAGATTTGAAATAACGCTACTGGATAAAATAACACAACTTGTGTAGAAATGCACTCCAAATTGCAGTGAGAATAACTCCGATGCTGTAACAGGTAGATGAAATATAGCACATGTAAAACTTTTCTCGGGATATTCTAGCGTTGTTTCATATGTCATACAATGCACTTGCCATTTAAAAAAAAAAACATGACCTCCATCCAATATGGTGGATTTCAACATGGCAGCCACGTTGACCATGTACTGTAAAATGTAGCCGTTCCCCACCATTTCACATTTGTGTACTACGATGCTTTATTTCCTTGTCGGTTTGTGATCTATCAGGATGTACTGGGACTTTCGAATCACCCTGTAGATTGTCGTACCGAGTGGTAATAATGAAAGTAAATCTGTAATCTGCAATTTCTAATAGAACCACGCTAATCCACGACGAATGGTTCAAAAAATTTTTTTTTTTTTGTATAAACTAATCGGAAGTAGCTAAACGTAAGTGAAGTTAAATTTATTCGTAGATTCATCCAGGTCATTTCAGTAACACATAATCATCCATACTTTTAATAACAATAGTCCTCCGAAAAACAAACTGTGACCTGTCAAAGGCAGTCTTCTATATGAGGTCACAGATACGTATGTACAAAATCAATTGTAACTGTGTGAGGATGTATAATTATCACGGCCGAAACTGGAATTCAAGAACACCAGTTTATTTTAATAAGGGTAATACGAAAAAATAAGCTATGGTATAATATGTGGGGAAGCCTTATATTTTAGAAGACATAATACTTTACAAAAGCATTGATTATTTCAGGAGCATTTTAAAAGAATCAATTGAATGCATGGGCAAAATTGAACTAATAATCGGAAATTTCAAATCTGTTTCATAACATCATACTCTGATGATATTAGTTGATAAGTTGATGAAATAATCATAAGTTTTCGTTAAAAAAAAAAAGAATTAAATATTCAATAATAGTTCTTTCTTCTATGGAGTTTACATTATAACCAAAACTCCAGATCGAGATATCATGTTTTGAAACATACAATAAACCCTACCTTCAGATTTCGGATACAAAGAGTTTATAGACTCCATTCTTAATCGGTCCGCGGTGTCTCAGTGGTAAAGCGCTCACCTCTGGCGCTTGGGGTTGTCGGTTCGATCCTAGCTCATGCCATGTGGGCTTTGTGGTGGACAAACAACGTGTTGGGTGGGTTTTCTCGAGGTTGTCCCGTATTCTCTCACTTTCTTCATTCCACCAATTCTCCCATAATCCATTCGGCCTGAGCCAAAAGTTGCCTAAAGGAAATTCAATTAAATTCCAATGTTAATGAAAATCAAGAATACTTTAACTTATTTACCGAATAACATAATTTACGCTCAAACATTACTCTGAGTTTCATATTGTTTCTTGAGCATAACTTTTGTAGTTATATTTCATTACTAGCATAGTTTGGCGGCTACTATTGCGTAGCATCGATCTATCCAAATTTATTTTCATTTTACGTGAACGATCATACCCAGCAGACATAGCTTTTTTAATAGAGCGTTGGCGTAGCATTCGGGAGGTCCTGGGTTCGATCACAGCAGCCGACCATCCTGACTGAGGTTTTACCAGGATTTTACCGCAGTCACACCAGACAAAATGCCGGGATGGTACCTTCAACATAGGTCATGGACGATACCTTCTCGCATCCTTTCTCATCCCGTATCCAGGCCTAATCTTTATATGCCTAAAGACCATAAATAAAAATTCAAAAACGTGAAGTTGAAGCCAACAACAAGAAAACATGTTTTCCTCAATTAACAAATGTCATAAATTATAAAAAGATCAAAGAACAAAGAACGTAATTTTGTCAGCAACTTTATTAACTTCTATTCAACTCTGTTGCTAAGCCACAGTTGGAAACCAAACTCAAACTTTAAACAGACTATTCTGAGATACCATTCTTTTCAATCCCATCAACAAATGTAATGTCAATTCTGTCAACCTCAATTCCATTTTTTCTGCTTCCTCGAACGTAGATTATTTAATTTTCGACTGCAAATTAATAGAAAATAACTTACACGGATCAAAGTCTTTCGTACGTGAACACTCAGTACTATTGACGTAAAAGAAATTTCAATCGTAGTTTTAGAGTTGTAGTCAAACACTTTTGGGGATATAATTATGTTCAAAAAGATATCAGGGCATAACACTGAAGCTCTCTCCATTATAAATAAATGCCACCCATTATTGAAATATGAAATATTATTTTAATGTCCTGAAGTTACTCTTTCTCTTTGTCTGGAATTAACTTTGAATAGTAGAAGGTAAAGGAGAAAAAAGTGGGAAAAAACACATTGGGTTCTCAAATATTTGAATAATATAATAAAATTCGAATCCACTTTTAGTTTAATTTAAATCCATTTGCTGGTTGGTATTGTCAAAAATTCTGATATTTGGTGAGAACTTTTTATTAAAATAATAATTTAGCTATTCTGATTCCTAACTCCCTTTTTTTTGTTTTATATCAAACAAAGGTTTTGTTCTAGATCTGGTTTACGAAATTTCCTTTGAAGTTTTGAGGTTTGTTTGGATCATTTTTAGTTTCTTTTACTTTTTTAAAATTAACCTTGCTAAAAATGTTAATTAAAACACAATTCTATCGGATATATTTCTTGGCTTTTCTTTACACCGTGATATCATTTTTATGAAAAATCTATTTGGGGTAATACAAAACAAAGCAAAAGATCACAAAATATTAATACATTTTTCTTATTTGAAATTAATTCTCACAAAATTTGGCTTATGGAAATACTTAATGAAGTCTTGTATATCTTCTAAGGTTTAGTACTATAGTATACAAAAGCAATGAGTTGATATACGAGGTGAGGTTAAAATATTTTTGTGTTAAAACATTAATTTCAGAATCTAAAAAAAAATGAAATATTTTTTGTTCGTGTTCATATTTTCTGAGTTTGAAAAATCAAGATTCTGTTCATGTTTACTTTAAGACAAACATAAAAATTCATGTTATACTATATTTTACTAGAAAAGCTTTCAGAGCAGTAGTGAGAGTAATTAAACTTAGTGAGTCTAAACATTGTAGTGTTGGTGATACAGCGCCGTCACGGAAACTTATTTGCCTTGAAACTTCCTGCAAAGGGACTTGAGCTTCTTCTTCATGTTAAAAACAAACTCAACGACATGGACGATTGCCGATTTGTAATACAGTTTCTCAATATACATCCAACAACTGATAGCCTATTTCTATTGCGAGAAACCATCTACTCATAAGCTGTAATCACTACGCAAAATTTTGAATCTGTGGCTGTCACCTCTTAGGAGATTGTCTAAGGTAACATTCAGTCTTCAAGATCTTGTCTTGCTCGCTCATCTCAATTAAAGTTCTGATCCTTAACCATATAGGCTGGAGAGGAAACTACGGCCTAAGTCCTTCATCGTCGTAGTGATGACTCTGTTTGGTGTCCACATAGAATACAAGCTTAAGATAAGCTTTATTCTTAATTGATTTTCATATGTGTAGTAACGATTCATGTAACAAACTTGATTCAAGTTTGAAATTGATTGTATTAATTTATTAAATAAAAATCAAAATGATGTTAGAAACATAATTTATTATGGAATACGTCTGTAGCCATTATCAAGTGTACTGTTAATAGAATCATTATTTTTTTAAATATTTGAATTCTTATTGTTGGTAGATCATATTTATTTGTTTGTTGATAACACTATTTTTCTTTTTTCTTTAATTCAATAGACGTTGATGACATTTTTCCATTCTTTGTTTAAACTTCCACATTCATTTTCTTTAACATTATTAGGATTATAGCAAATGCAATCACTTTAATCACTCTGTCTGCTTGATTCTTTGTTCCTCTAAGAAACCTAATTCTACTCTTATTTAAATGATAAGTTTCATTAATTATATCAGTAACAATTTCTGATTTCGTTTCATTATTTTTAATATACCTTAAATGTTCAGCGAATCTTTTCTTTATATGTCTTTTGATTTAGCCTATATACGTTGTTTGGCAGTTACATTTGATTTCGTCAATTCCTGAATTAAACTGTAAAGCACTTTTTGAACCTAGACAATGCACCTCCTAATTTCTTGCCTGGCTTTCTTGATACTTGAATGTTATATTCCTTAAGTATCATTCTAATTTTATTCCTAACTCTTGGTATATTCGGAATAGATACCAATCTGCTTTCGTGTTTCTTGATTTTCTGATCTTGGTTTTTACCTCTTTTCAGCTTTTCTAACCCCTTCATAATTAAAAAATAATAAAAATAAAAATGATTCTGTTAACAGTACACTTGATAATGGCTACAGACGTAGTCGAAACATTGTGTTGTGCTTTAAAAATATGTGTTTAATACGCGAGTTAAATAATAAATTGTTTTTCTAACATCATGGCGTAAATTGTTTATTTTTATTTAATAGATATGTGCACGGCACGTAACGCTAGAAGTTAATTTAAATATGACTGTACTAAGTTGACCTCACAGTGTAAGTTTGATTCAAACTGAACGAAGACATTTGAAGCGTACAGGGAAAGAAGGGGGAATGTTCATGAAAGGTGATTTCTCGTCAAACGCATTTTAAAGTCCAACTCTCCCATCTACTTCCATCTATTTCATATTCTTAAAATCTCTATTTTTTTTAGCTTTTCGATTGAAACTTTCTGAGCTGTTATCTGCCATTGTGTAGTACTTGTTACAAGCTTAGTGTAAAGTCATCAAAAAGTGTAACTTTTCCCTTCTTTCCCTGTACGCTTCACTTGTGTTGATATATTTGGCTGTTAATGTTATGGAAGGCCTCTGTTTCATGCTTGTTGAAACAAGCTTTTACATGGTAAGCTTGATAGGTACCAACGAGTAAGATTGATTCAAGCTTTAGACTTGAAACAAGTTTGACGCAATCTTATACACTTAGCATAGCAAGCTTGTCATCAAGTTTGAATTAAGCTTACTCTGTTATCGCCGGTGAGCACTCTACCTGGAATAGATATGGAGAAATGAATGTGTCATGTCTTCTATTGGAGATACACATACCATGACTGAGGATTTTTTTTTTTTTTTTGAAATCTTTAGTCAGGATGGCTGGCAACAAGACTCGAATTTATATTTACGGGATAATGCTGGGATGTTACTTTCAAATTAGGACCTGATCGACTTTCTCCCGACACCCCTCTCCCATTCTATGCTGGCCAAAACCAAAGATGCCTGAAGGCCATAAAGACAACACAATTCGAATTTGCGTGCCTCCCCAGTGCACATCCCAATTCCTTAACTGTAACCACTACACCACGGAGAGTGGGTAAGTTAGATGTTTCAGATAGAGGAGCAATATTGACGTTCTAATAAACTAGTCTGAAAGAAGATTCTGATGATAAAAAAAGGATAATTGAACTGGACAAGTAAAAATATTAGTTCCTACGTGTTATGCAACCCAGCCAGCGCTAATGAATAACAGGTAGTCTACTACATGCAGTATTTGAAATTGCAGTTTTATTTATGGTTTTTAAGCATCTAACTGTAAGGGTCAGACCGGAATAGGAGAGGGGAAAGAACTCGGAAAGGTGCCAGGGCCTATGTTGAAAGTGCCATCCAGGCATCTGTCTGGTGTGACTGAGGAAAAACCCTGGAAAAACTTTTGTCAGGATAGTCGGCCACTGGGATCGAACCCACGACATCCCAAATGCGACGCCAACGCTCTACCACTGAGCTACGGCGGCTCGGTATCTACCTACAGCACAAGAGCAAAGTGAACGTGGATTTAATAATTGTAATCTTTACAATTTTGCGCTAAATTATATGGATTTAGGTTGTAAAATTAAGCTATGATAGTTCGACGATAGGTCTCACCGTCTTGCTTTTGGTGAGACTAGTTCTGAGTTCGAGCGGTTTCGAAAGGCACATAAAGTGGTTATGGAATGCCGTTGCATTGATCCCGCGACATTCTTTTTGAACGAAACGCCAACAGCACACACACACCTTTCAGAAAGGTTTCAATTACGTAGCTCTCTTTATTTATAATTAACCTTTCAATTCATTTCGTTACAGTTACGTTTCTGTTTAATTTCAGCAACTTTGAAACGTCCGCTTTGCTGTAACATTTCCACGAAACATGCTAATACACTACCATGTAAGTAACTGAGACAATACATTTGAGATGCACATAATTATTGGAGTAAATTATGAGATATTTTTTTAATTGAGAATATTTGTTTACAAATATTCTCACTGTTATATTATAAACAAATTATAACATAAATAATTTTATAATCGAATAGGTCGCGATGTAAAAAAAATTGTAACATGACCACGGATTACATTATTGGAAAAATGAAAGGGTGAGTTTTCGCCAGAACAATCCATTTTTTGTACGTTACTCTGGTACTAACAGCTTCTTTTCACGAAACGGCGTGAACAGAGTTTGAACCCGGGAACTTGGTAAATGTGCTAACAACTGAACTAAGTGGCTATACGAGCACTATTCGTGCTACTAACAAGTCTCGGTGGATTGGAATCCTCCGAAGACATACGATGTCAATGGACAATGTCCAACATAATATTATACCATTGTCACTACTCTATATCGTGAACACCTTCTCCTTATTGTCGCTGCTGCCAAAGATATGATATACTCGCATTGCTTCATGCGAAGTTACGGTGGTGCAATATTGCAGTCTACATGTTTACTTTTGAGCATAATATTACGATTGAAAGCTTCTTAAAATAAACATTTTCACATTAGGTGCAATCTAGAAAACTGGAAATGTAAATGTCCGATAGCAGAAACATTTCTGAGATCAAGTGTGTTGTATGGAAATTCGACTGGCAGGTCCAGGTTCTGTATTGGCTCATTCTTACGCTCACTTATCCTTGTCCTCATGACTGAATCTGGCTCTCTCCCTCATTTACTCTCGTTCTTTTGATTGTTAAGGATGCCTCTCTCGTTGAGGGGTTCAAAGGGTTACGCCCTTCCTTTGAGGGACTTTTATACTACATTTCGGGAACTTTCTTATTGTGTGATGATCTAAGTTTTTTTAAGTTGAACTAGTAATGGCATTTCCCATTGAGATTAAATGTTATTGTGGATAGATAAGCGGAAGCACGCCGTCCATGCTTGCTTTTGCATTACTGGAAGTGAAATTGTTCGAGAATGACACCCATCTTTAAGAATAGCACTTCGAATCTCACACCAGTTTTAGCGGCCCACAAAAGTTATTCACTCATTTAGGTCCCTTGATAGTAAAGCTATACCTAACGGACCCTTTCATCCCGCTCATGGTGTCCGTCTGTTCGTGTCCAGAAATTAAATCTCAGGAACGAGATTTAATTTAAGTGTAGAGAAATGCTTGAGGTATCTTTGGAAAGGTCTTGGCCGGAATCGCATTAATTGGTGCAGTGTTTCAGTGTTGCCAATCCTCTTCTTTAAAAAATATAATTGTTCAAATTTCTTCCATTCACTTAGACGTAGCTGTGATAAACTTGGCATAAACATAATTCGACACAATGGAAAAGTGCTGTTGGTTCTCCCGTTCCCAATCAATGCATCTGTCAATGTTTCCAACCTATTTTATATAAAAAAAAATAATGATTGCGTAATGATATCAAGGAAACGTAGCCTTCGCTAGTGTTAGTAGAATAGCATCTCTAACTTTTGGATTTTATATTCTTTTTATATACATACACCCGTCCTTATGTAACAGGGATTTTGCCAGGATTTGCAGACTTTTGGGGGGTTAAAGCCAAAGTGGGGTTATCAGGGTTGTAATAGAGTTTTGCAGGGTTCCTAACGATTTTTAAACACCAGAAGTTTCAAAGCTGTTGGGATGTGTTTGAGAATTAAGGTATGACACCTCCATTAGGAGGGAAGGTGTCTGGCAGAATCTATGGTTTTTAACACAGGCTAGCGTCTGAAGCACACTAGATAAACAGAAACTGACTTCAGATTTGACCTCAATTTACCCCACCGTATTAAATGTGGTAACTTTAAGGTTGGCAGATCCTCTTCATTTGTTTAGCTTTCTCCATTGTAAGACTTCACGATAGTTTCACTTTACGCACGTCAGCGCGGGGCCCCACTATATTTAAACGACAGTTGGCTGTCTTTTATCCAGCACGTTCGGGGCCACGGCGATGCCGCATTAGCGATTTTGTCGGATTATAAAACGTTAATATAGTTTTAATTTTACGGGAATACCAAAGTAAAATTAATACAATACATTATAATATTTAAAACAAGTTGTATATTTAAAAGAAGATGAGTCTCTGATATCACGACGACAAACAGCCGTTTCTTCCCGAAAAAATCCGAACTCGATCAATGCCGGATTACAGACTGTACTGAACCGAAGAATGCCGGATTAAGAAGCGCCTATTGTATAAACTTTGTTTTGCTTTTTTACTCATCTACTTAACTTAAAACTGTGTAGACCTAAGTCAAGGAGACAGAGCTAAAACGATTCACCGGATGAGTCACAGGGAGCCGGGCCAACGGATTTATGCTTCACATCCGCGCTGACCCGGTGACGCGAATTCGATCCAGTGACCCGATTTCGAGGCAGTGACTCAATTTCAATCCTGTGACGCGGAAGGTTGGGCAGAGTTTTTATTCTTTCCTCATTATACACTGTTGCGTTTGAACAGCGTTTCTTTAGGGGGGTAAATGATACAGGGCATTACCCCCAGACGACGAAAATGTTGACACAGGAAACTTTCTAACAATAGCAATAACATATGGAAATAATCTCATATCCACGGAAAGGACAAGAATAACCCCAGAGGTGTGGAAAAATAACCACCGACTGAGGAGTCTTGCGGGCCTGAGTCGTTAGTTAGTGTTCAATCATCGGGTTGTCGGATCAGAACGTCAGTTTGGTCATTTGGGTCGAGACCGTGTCACTCAGGTCCCTCCGGTCAAGACTGGGTCAGATTTAGGACCGGTGCTACGTCCGCGTTACCAGAAGTGACTCTGTTTCAGCTCTGTAAAGAGATACGTAGCACGCAATATTGTCTGGTGGTCCGGAGTTAATTTATTGTGGAATTTCGTCGTGATGGCCGGTATGGGCAGAATCTCCCAAGGGCTGATCCTAATCCCACTTGGATTAGACGTGTACTAATACCTTCGAATGAAAGTTAGATTAAAAGTAGAGAAAGGGACTGCAGCAAGGGTGTTGTAATAGAGAATTTGCTTATAGCTATCTCATGCGCAGAGAAAGAAAGAAGCCCAAAACAACTGAGCATCGACCAAGGCGATGTACCCGATTTTTTAGCGAACAACTAGAGAACTTTTTGCCATCATTGATAGCCGAAAACTATGTTTTTGATTGGAGTAAGTGGGCTAACTGGACGAGACTAAGCTGTGACGTTTGACTTCATGTACTTGGCAAAATCGCATATCCTCTATTAGAACATTCTTGGTCTGCAGGAAGAAAACTATTGCTACTACGTCACAAATGAGAATCGGTGGAAGACAGGTGTTTCTGTGTTGTGTCTATTGGGAGTCATAAGAAACTCACGATTTCATTTTCTCATTGACATTTTCTCGCAACAAGCGTCTCACGAACGTTGGGAAACAGTCGTCTATTATTAAACGAATCTTCGAATACTAGAAAGGCTTCTCGTGGAAAAACTAATGAAATATACAACAAAATCGTTTGCAGCCAGCTGCATGTTGGGGGACTATTTCGTCCAGATCTCTCGCGGAAAGATTTTTGTAGATGAAATCTTAAAACTCACAGATTTATATTTTTTCTCAATAAAATTTTCATACTACCTGTTTTCCCCCACCTCTCAAACATGTTTTGCGCAAACAATAAGACGAAAAAGAAAGGCAAGGCAGGACTAAGAAGAATTTTTCTGAAAAGAAACAAAACAACATCGTGTTATTTCGATATCATCAAAGGAAACAGGAGAACGACAAGATTGAATCCTATTATTCAGTGCTTAAAATAAACTTTATTTTAATTTGAGTCATTTTAATAATTAATGACTTCGACCCTTCACGGTTAAAAGTGTGGAATACTGTTAAAATCCACAAACCTCTCAGCGAGCTCGTGAATGGGGGCGCACCGTTCTAGCTCATAGGACTAGCAAAGTCGACTCGGCACTGCTAAATTCTTCTGCCTATTTCGGCAGCTGTATGTAAACAAAAATAATTGTACCCTACATGACTGTGATAGGGCTATATAACAAACCAAGTTCCTGAAGTCACCTGGACGCCTGAGGTATCTCCTATTATAATTCCATGGAGACATGGCAATATAATCAAAAGATATCGACTTGGGGTAAGTCACTCAATTCGAATCGGCTGAAGGGGGAACCGCTTAAGTGAGAGCCGAAATTAATTTTTGATTGGCTCAGGCCAAGGACCAAACTTGTAAATAAGTTAGTTTACAAGCTACTTTTCTAGTCAATCACGTATGACCGGTAGCATGTTTCAACAAGTACTTCAACAACACTGTTGAAAAGTATTGAGTATTTTACACAATGCTAGGGTTATGTTTTGACAAGCATAATAGATTATTTCCTTGTTGTCACTCGATGACCTTGTGAACTAGGGTGCTGGGCCATCGTTCAGGAGGTTGCGGGTTGGATGTTCTTTTATTTAAACTACATTGCACTCAAATCATCATGCCGAAGTCCATAATTACTAAAATGGCCCATATAGAATTAAGTTTACCAAAGTGTTACTTTCACTCGGGTGACCAAATGTCCCGGATTTCGGCGTAACGTTCTGAGGTCCCGAGAAAAGGGTTTCGGGACTTTGAATTGTCCCGATATTTCGAACAGTAAATTGTAACGTAAGTCACTACTCATAGTATAGCACATTTAGCAGAAAATGCATTCCTTTAATACCGTACACATCCATATTTTCCGTTTTCATGCAACAATAAAAAAACCTCACTATTTTCCTAGCTTCTCGACGATTCTCTTGCTTCAATCTGAAAATGAATTATTAAGCTTTCATACTTTTTTTTCCACTCATCTTATTATTGCCCATTCAAACTGCGACCGGATAGTTTTATGTTGCTTCCAGATTGAAGTGACATCTGGAGTTAAAATTTAAAACATTGCTTTATTGCGATAAGTGTGCATGACATCACTGAAAATCAAAGTACACTTAAAGTGCACAATATATGTCCTGAAAAAAGTTCACAATACGTTCCAGCTTTACGACGTTTTTAGTGCATAATAAATGAACATTTCGTGAAATTAATATGAACTGCATCACAGTTTTAGTGCTCAGCATATGAACTTTTGGTGTGCTGATACCCAATTCATGCACAAAAAGTTCACTTAATAGTGGAAAATGTAGTAAAAGTGATCTGAAAACGAACTCTAGATAATGTAAACTACGGTAAATATGAACTTAATATGTACAAAATATGCACTATGGGTAAGAAGCCAATAAAAAAGAAACATTGAACACACGAAAAACTCACAATTTCTTCAGGAAATTCACATAAAGTTCACACGCGTTCATAAAAAATTTAAATATTGGTGAAGATTTTGTGTGTGTTTTTGTGGCAGGAGATTTTCAGTGGTTATAAATGGGTCTTTGGACATTACAGTTGGGACCCTCATACCACCCCTACCTCTATGCTACCTTAACTCAATCTCATTTCGCGCACCTGAAGGATACAACGAACTAAGGGCCATATTTATGAATCACTTCCAAGAGGTGGGTGGCTCCCAGGAGTATATAATTTCAATGCCCCTGGGAACCACCCACTCTTGCGGGTTATTCATAAATATGGCCCTAAAAGTGTTCTTCATGAGATAGGGGTAGGCCAATCCCCATGTCTGTCCCCTCACCTCGACTCCTAACGCGGCGTCGAGACACGGAATCAGTAGGATCTGTTTCCGCAAACATTATTCAATTATTATACAAAAGAAAAAAACAAGCAAAGGAGGTAGGGTTGGGGATTCTATTCTTAGCCTACTTCCCGGAGGCAAACCTAGGCTCTGTTTCCGCAATTGGGGGGGATTTCTATAGTTTTTTATTCTCTTTTCAAAAGAACTTTTTACAAACTTGAGCTGTAATAGACTACAATAGTATTAGTACGTACATAAAACAGTTTGTTAGTAGTTGAATTTTATTATTCTTGTTGATTTTTTAGTTTTTATTATTTATTTGCTTAATTACCTATCCTTATTTATATTTTGTCTTTCTTCACTTATTTATTCATTATTTTATTTAAAATTAATTGTTCATCCCACATCACTCGCACACCTTACTACTATTATTTTTCAGTTCTATAGGATATTATTCAGCAATTTCTATTTATTTGTTTTAATTTATTATTATTCCTACCCTCTACCTATGCTAAACTATGCTAGCCTATAAAGATAATATTTATTATAAGTATTCGCACGTAGTTAGTTTTGTTATTCACTCGGTGTTAAGCTCTACTTGAGTACTATGCAATCGAGAGTCTATCAAGCAATTCTCAATATTACACATTATATTAAACAAATCTACAGAATTTCTCGCCCTTTCCCTTTTACCTAGCCTACTTCTATTTTTTATTCTATTTTATATCTAACCTACACCCATCCTAACCCTAACTCTAGAACATTCTCACACACACTCACTGCAGTTGAGGGGAGTCAGCTACAGAAGTCCATCTCCCAGTTTTCAAGTATATTTTCCTATCCCCGCAATAGTCCCTCAGTACCCTAAATTAAGTATCCTGGAATGTTAAGTTGTTTCCTATATTGGCAAATAGAGCTGGCCACCAGAGGTTATCAAACGCTCCTTTTATGTCTATATATAACGCCAGAACGTATTTTCCTTCAGAGTTGTTAATATATCATTGCAGAATTTATTTATTGCATCCTGCGTAGATTTACCTCTGCGAAAACCATATTGTATTACATCTTCTTCCAGGTCTTCTCTACTCAGTTGAAGTCTGCTGATTATTACTTCTTGAAAAATCTTATTAATAACGTTTAAGAGGCATTTCCTCTTGATGGTATGTCCTCTTCCGTTATTAGTGCATTGTCTATTTCTTTAAATGTTTTCCTTATTAGTTTTTGTTCCTCCATTTCGCATAGAATAAGACAGCTGTAAACTTCAAACAGGATATCCCGGATTTTAAAAACTGACATTTCGTCTACTTAACTTACACCCAATCTACAAGATCGTCTGCCCGATACACCCAGTTACTTTTTGTCTACTGTTGTTTTGATTGAATGCGATTGGAAGAGAAAAGGTAGAACCGTTATCTAGCTTCGAGTATTGTAAATGGCCCATCATCCATGGGTAATCTGCATACGTATATTTAAATTGAGGATTATGAAAATTTTTTTTTTTAACTTCTTGTTTTTCTGCATGTCATTATAAGGTTTTATTAGGCATATTTTTATAATCTGGATTAACAATAGTAATATGTAAGAAGGGATTTAGTTGCATATAGTTACTGCATTTCTATATCAGAAGACATGGATACGAAACGGCATGGAGAATTTTGCTGGAAATACACATTTTCCTACTCAGGAAAACTGGGAGACACACTCCGCACCTGTCATCCAGACCGAGCTGTACCTCAGTGTTGTACGCTCACTGATTGAATTACAATCCAGTTAGAGAAAGTTTCCTATAAGAAGTAAGGATCAGTAGATGGGCTACAATATATGTTACTATTTTCTAATAGTTAGAAACACCGGCGTCTGGCGTCAGTAGTCCTGCAAAAATGTATTGTTTCTTCCATGTATAACGACGATGCGAAAATAGCGAACAAAGAGGTGTGAAGAAAAAGGGTTTTGACCACTTTTGGCACATTCATCCCAGTACCCCCTTACCGCAGTGCTGCTAGTCAACGAAGCTATCCTAACAACGACGCTATTCCGGCGCAGGGATATCATGTTTTATGCAACTACTTCTCATGTGTTTATATTTTATATGTAAATGAAAGCTGAGGTTTATTTGGGTTCTCTTATCGTTTGTACACTCTTGCACAGTGATCCGGTTCCCGCTTAAACTCACGATCAGCCTCTTACATTGAAAAACACCAGGAACTAGTTTTTAGTTTGCTGTCTGCCTAGGTCGTCTGCGGGTCTGGGCAGGGTGACCTCAATGCAATAGAAGTATTGTGCTACATGCTTTTTATCCCCCCCCCCC
>JAGDQP010010598.1:0-30858 GCA_022664845.1 Lepisma saccharinum | reverse complement strand
TACTGGTGAGTACAATATTGTTATTGCTATTTATGGTGTACTTATGTCACAGTCTTTCAGGTCGGCAGAGAGAGATAGCAGACTACAAATTGTTCTTTGCTTTAATTAGAAATAGCCCTGAAGATTGTCATGCAGAAAGAAAGGCTTACTCATTCCTAAATGATTATTTATTACCCTGAGATTATTTGAACATCTGTTATTTTTTTTTCTCTCACACAAATTTTGTGATTAAATTTAATTCCGCAAGTAAAACCATGTGTGAGAAGCATTGATCTTTCTCTCCGTGTATCAGAGAGGTATCTGTGTAAATTCTGACGCCTGATTCCTTGGGGGCACTTTACAGTATCTACGAAGTCGTATATGTACACAGTGAAGCCAGAAATGAAGAAATTTTTTGGTTGGTGTCGTAGCCTGCTGGTAACCTCCCGACAGACCTTCTTCATATCCAGGAACGGTGATCATCCAGGTGATTGATTCTTCAGTGGGCTGAAGAGGTGAAAGTGGAATAGTGCTAAATCCGGACTGTAGGGCGGATGTTCAAGCCGTTCCCAGCCTAAGGACCGTATGTGAGTGTGTGGATGTGGGATTCGCAGTGTGTGTGGACGGGCGTTGTTATCCAACAGAAGTCCATCCACCAAAGCACCTGGATGTTTCCTGCGAATGGCTGACCGTAACTTCGTCAGAGTTCTGCAATACGTGGCTGCAGTGATAGTGTGACCCTGGGACAGACTGCCATCTTACCCACTTGGCACTCGAATGACTTACTGTCGCACGAGATCGTAACTACTAGCGCCGTATACGATGCACGGTATTGCTACCACCTACACCGACGACACTTGCCTAAACAATCAGTGCAACGACTTATAGTCACAACACAGTTTCTCATTGTAGCAATTTGAATATATATATATATATGAGCTCCTGCGTAGCCTAGTCGGTAGCGCGCTCGACTTCAGTGCGAGCGGTCCCGGGTTCGATTCCCGGTGGGGCCAAAAATTTCGGTGTTGACCCAGCATCGTGAGGACAATTGGGGAGATGCTGTGAATAAAAGACAGTGGCGATCACAGTGAGAGCTTTGGCTCTCCTCTCCCAACCCGTCTATATATATATATATATATGTAGACTTAACCTTCGTATAGACTTTTACAGCTAATATTGGGACATGTTTACATATAAATCATTTCATAATATTTAGTTTACCACCTGCCGCCATTTTGTCCTTATTTTCTAAGAAATGGGAAATGTTCTTAATCAATTGAGATCCCTGTCCCTAATTGGCAAATCGAGGAATGATTAAAATGTGGTGTGTCTTAGTAGTGTGCATGTCGTGATATGTGTTCGTAATTTGAACACCGCATTTACCTATGTGGATATTATTTTGTTGTGTTGATTTCTTTGGCTGACAGTTTGGTCTAATCGGTAAGACGCTGTACTTATAACTAGACGACTCACGTTCGATTTCCGCTTCAGTTTTTTTTTAAATATAACTCCCAATATCCCTGAAAACTGTTTTATTTCAGTCAAGTTACTGAAAATTTCGGTGCAGCTAAGGTTGCCTGGCTTTTTTCATGATTGTATACGAATATTTTAAACTGTGATCCTTAAAGTAATGGTTTTACACCTAAAATGATTTTGGAACGTTGGATAAAATATACGTAACATGAACACTTCTACTCACAACAGTGTTACATTCAATTTAAACGTTAAAATAACGCGATTTTTTATGTTTATTTAAACATCACACTTTTTAGAGTGTTGAAGATACGTAATGACAAAGCGCTCAAAAATATTCGAGGATCGAACAATAATTGAGATAATGAAGATTGAAGAGGGGAAAAAAATGATTAGGGCATTGTTTACGCAGGTATTGTATACTGAAGGAACAAGAGGAAGAGGAAGAAGATGACAATTTTGACCTGATTTAAAAGTAAATCAAGCTTACTTTGACAAATGGGATAAGTTAATGAAAGCGTATCCAATCAAGCCAAATGGGTTTAAACAAGGTTGAATCAAGTTATCTAGTTTACAGTAATCAGTGTTGAAATAGTCTGCCACACCACTGACACACCAATCCGATGCTGTAGTCCCCATACCACAGAAACACACGACGTAGCTCAATTTCCAAGAGTTATTTATACTTATTTAAACCTTAGTTAATCAGATCGCAAGAGACTCCTATACTAAAAGGTAGGAGCAGGTGTTTATTAGCTTACGGCGAAACACTCCTGGGACGCGATGGGACTTTATCGCACTGAGATCAGAGTACAAGTGCAACGAAACAAAATTCAAATCAATTTCAAGTTTGATAAGCTTCCTCCCATAACTGTTTGTTCCAACAAGGTTAGTTATAACAACCAAGCCACTTATGTTGTTCCACTTATGTTATGTTTCATGCTTGTTTATTAAGTTCAACACAATATCAAGTTTGACAAATTCATAACAAGTTACTAATAACCTTGTTGCAAGTTGTCATGCTATCTGGGATGCAACTTCTTCATAGTAGCAAGAAAGAAAATTAAATGATGCATTAAGAAAGTAACGCCAAGACAAAAAAAAGTAAGGCACAACATCCCAATGTATGGAGAGGGCTTAGCGCGTCTTGAAGGATCTACCGCTTTTGAAAGAAAATTATCGATGATGATGATGTTGTCGTTGTTAAGGTGGCAATTCTGGGTACAAAGTAAGGGATATAAATGTCCGATACCTAGTGAACTGACTAGCGAGTAAAGTAGCTTTATGTCGGGCATTATTTCGAAGAATGACACCCTCTGGTAGACAACATTTTGGTGCACTTCTTCCCCTGGTTCACATCCAAACATTTTATTTTTAATAAACTTTCTAAAAATTTACGGTGTTCATCTTAACTTGCTGAATATTTTAATAAAATAGAAAAATATGTATTTTCCACAATATTTCGCCCCACTCGCTGGAGCTTCCTCAGCTGTGATCTACACTATCTACAATGACTTAACATATACATTTATATACAATACAGTTTAACAGTGTTGCCAGTTACTGATTTATAGTTACCCCGTTCCCTCCGTAACAACTTTTCCCATTGTTCCCTTAAGTTTCCTGATGTTTTGTTTATTAATTTGTCTCCTCTTTTAATGATGAAAACTGCTTCCGAAATGTCTCATTCTTTCTGTGATCTCATTGTTTTGATCTTTTTGTATCCCACGATATGATGCCCTTCCTCTATTACATGTTGTTACAATTCTGAGCTGTCCGTTTGTTTTGCTATGTATCTTTCGTGTTCTTTTACCCTTGTTTTGATTTTTCTTTTAGTCTGACCAATATAAGATTTCTGACAAGAACATTCAATTTCGTTTATGCCGTCTGTTTCTTCCGTTTCTATTACGCTTTTGCGTTCATTGAAAATATAGTGTAATTTCATGCTTGGTTTCAAAATCCCTTGTGCCTCGAACCTTTTATATAGCCTTTGTAGTTTTTTGGATGTACCTCTGAAGCCTGGTATCCCTACTCTAACCTCCGTAGGTTTTTGATCAACCGTTGGTTGCAGATTTATTTTGAATTCCACAATACAATCATTTCCTCCTTTGTGTATCCATTCTTCTCGCCCATGTCAATTATCTGCGTAACCTCCTTCTTTAATGCTTCTTCACCGTTGCAAAGTTTCATGGCCCTTAAGAACATAGTTTTCCACACATTTTGCTTCATCTGTGCTGGGTGTCCCGAATTTTTATGAATATACTCATCACCTGCTGTTGGTTTTTGGTAAACCCTTGTATTGAATCTTCCTTCTTTCTTTTCTACTAACATATCCAAATATGGCAGAGAACCCTCGTTCTCATCTTCTCGTGATAATGAAATATTCTTATGTTCGAGGTTTAAATTTGTAAAGAACGTCTACTGCCTCTTTGTTTTCCCCTATTACAAAATGATCATCAACGTATTTAACACCCATTACAATACCTGGAACTTTTTTAAAAATATTACTTTCAAATTTGTCCATAAAGGAGTCTGCTAAAGTAGATTACCCATCGATAAGCCACTTTTTAGAAACCAAATCTGGTTGTTGAATTTACAATAGTTGTAATGAATACATATTTGGAGGCCCCTGGTATATTCGTCTGCTATTAGCTGATCTACACCCTTGTACAAAAACCACGCGTGCATTATGTCCAAAGCTTTTGGCGAGGGACGCTGGGATATATATATATATTTTTTACAACAAAGCTGCTTTAGGAACGATTTATCTGTGTCCTGTAATTTTTTAACTTGTCAACAACCTGGAATGAGTTCTTTACTACGCCTACAAAATTGGAAATAGTAACATAAACTCAGTTTCCTCCTTCAGAGATCTTGGCGTTATTATTGACAGTAAACTTACTTTTGCTGAACATATTAATATCATATCTCGTACTGCTATGGAAAAACTGGGTCTTCTTTACCGCTTCACGGACATTAAAAATCCTCATTCCCTAAGTTTGTTCTATAAATCATACGTTGCCCCCACTATTGAATACTGTTCCCCTATTTGGTCAATGGCCTGCCCTACTCATTTAAATAAATTAAACTCCGTAATAAATTTTTTTCTTGCCATCGTATCCTACAGAGTACCTCATCTCCGCACACTTCCAAAAAATGATATACTAAAATGTCTGAATATCAAACCACCGCAAGTAGGAAACAAAATTTCAGACCTTATATTTCTGCACAAACTTGTCAATGGTCATGTTTCTTGTGAAAAGCTGCTTGGTGAAATAAACTTTCGTATACCCTGCAGAACAACACGCTCAAGTGATCTTTTCTACTCGCAAACAGTGAGGGTAAATGTTGTACAAAGGTCCCTCTTGAATAGAATTATCAGCACGTACAATCTTCTTCCTAATAACGTTGACATATTTGTTAATGAATCAACTTTTAGAATATGTATAAACAGACTATCTCTGTAACTTTTTTTTTCTTTTTTGTTTTGCTGTTCTTCTATTGTTGTGTTATGTTTACTGTTAATGTTTTCAGTGTAAAATGGCAAATTGTGCTGTATCGGAAACCTTCTGTAAATAAATAAATAAATAAATAAATTCAAAGCCTGTCTATAATTCCCAAATGACCTTCAATAGCTTCTTTGCCAATTTGTAAGCTGGATGATGGCACGCCGCCACAATGGGCCTCACTGGTTTATTGTCCTCATGCAATTTAACTGTCCCGAAAGGTTTTTCCTTTCTATCTCGAAACCTGTTTCGTTAAGAATGCCATCATCTTTTCGTTATATACCTCTCGTTCTACAAGAGGTATATAGCGAAAATTTTATTTTTAATTTTTAATAATTTCCACAAAACCTATGAGACAGAGAGATTTAGCGCATCTTTAACTCTTATACAAATCCCTCCTTTTCCATTCCCCTGCTCTTAAACCACAAATTCGTGAGCTCACTCACAAACAGTTTGTTTCTTCTCTGTTTTCACAACAACAAACCAAAACCCTCACCATCTTCTTGGTTGATTAGAAGTCGAGATGTTTGGTACATGTGTGCACCAACTTCTGATAACTCGTTTTCGTTTTCGATAAGTAAAATACGAATTTCAAAAGAAAATATCTAGAAAGTAAAAATCTTCGGTCATTTTGGTGATCCAATTAGTTCAACCAAGGTAAATGATTGCGGTGTTCTCGTCAGGGTCACCTTAAATCTGGTCCAGCATAGATTCAAAGTACTGATATTCGGAGACAGAAGAAATGTGTGTTTAATTTCTCACCGCTAGATAGCAGCACAACAGTTAATTTTGATATACGTCATCAATGCTAATATTGTAAGTAAACAAAAACATAGATGCGCTCGAATTTTAGAAGCTAATAGAAAACTGTACTTAACATTAATTATTTGAATACAGTGTAGAAGTGAATCTTACCGTTATGTGCGGACGTTGTGCTTTTATGTAAATTAATTGTTAATAATCGAGAACTTCCTACCAATATTGAACACTTCTAATAATGCGTCTTAAGAGACTAGCTTTATTACTGTAAAAGTACAAGGACGAATTTTGGATACCGAGCAGCCGTAACTAAGTTGGTTTAGCTGTTGGAATGTCCTGAATAGGATCCCAGCGGTCGCCCATCCTCGGAGTTATCCTCAGTCCCACCAGGCAAATGCCTAGATGGCACCTTCAACTCAGGACCTGACCGACTACCTTTCAACATCCTCTTCCCCATTCTATCTTGACCTGATCCTGAGTTATCTAAAGGCATAAAATAAATTCATTCATTCGAAAGAATTTCTGATCAAGATGACTTGACGCTATGTTCTGAACCTTTCCTTGAGTGTATTTGGTGAATATTGTGCTACTTCATTCGTTTTCTTCGCGATAGTTGACTACTTTCAAGAGTAATGGTCAGCCCTAGGAAATGGTATGTAAAATCTGTTCTTTGTATGTCAATTTCTCGCTCTTTGTAAATATAAAAATCTCTTTCGGCAGGCCTACAGGCTGAGGCAGATCTCGAAGGTTTTCTTTGCTCATACATACGAGTTTTTTTGCTCATACATAAGAACCTCATACATATAAATGAGCGCTATCGAGAAACTAGTTATTGGTTTATAGATTAATCATCAAGAGCTTTTCAACGATACCCCACAAGACGTGGTTTCAAAAATTTCGAATTTCCACCCCACCCCCACTCGTACCCCCACAACCCATGAATCGTTGGTGTCACCGTAAACTTCTTAGGAAGTACTATAATTTATGCAGACAAAGTTTCCCTCTAAACTATATAGAGGCTGATTTATATTTTTTCCAAAATTTCAACCCCCTCGCCTGATCACCCCCGAACTTAGCCGAGCTATTAAGTCTAGAAACAACATATTAAAATTTGGTTCAAATATCTTCAAAATTATGGCCGCTAGCGTGTTAATATATTATTATTATATATTTTTTGTTTTACACAGCCATATTCAATCCACTACTGGATGAGGCTTCTCCCGGAGGAATGATGTGGTCTACTGCTCCCATATATATATATATCGTACCGATCTCAATAGTTAGATTTTTCTTCTAAATCTACCTAAAAAAATCGTTTGTAGCAAGTGCAATTATTATATGGGTTTATGGTCTTTGAACATCAATGGCTCAGGCCCGGATAGGGTAGGAGAAAGGATACGTGAAGGCCCGATGCATGCGGTGGACCAGGGCCTAAGTTCACGGTACCTTCCCGGAGTTCGCATGATGAAAAACCGTGAAAAGGTCTCAGTTAGGATGGTCGCCAGCTGGTATTGAACAAAGACCCTCACGAATGCAAAGCCAAGGCTCCTCTAAATAAAGAGCTTATTTCCAAAGCGTAAATCCGTGAAATAGCAAAATCCAGATATCACGTTTTTGTTTCCAGATAAGTAATTGGAAATAGAGCTATTATTATAAATTATTTTTTTGGTTTATAACTGTATTGTCATTATTGCCACTGACTTTCTGAAATCACCCATCATTAGAAGTAGTAGTAACATCACATAAGACGTTTTGGAAGTAAAAATTTAATCAAAGATGGTTTTAGTAGAAGAAAATAAAGTCCCAGACATAATAATGAATTGAATTTGAAGCATATTTTATTAACCGTGCTTTCACATCAAGGTAATACAACCTGTCGCAGTTTGCCTTCTTGCTGCAAAATGCTGCAGGAACTAGTAGAACACACTTTTACATTGGTTCCATCTTTTGTTTGAGAGAAGTAGGACACAGCAAAATCTCGTTTTTGTTCGTTAAATTTCCCGCTAACATTCAGCTTGTTTGTTAAAAATGAATCTTGTTCCACTTTAGTCGTGTGTGTGCTTATAGTGTGTCAAAATGCTTACAGTCAGAAAGTTTCAGTAACCCTACTGTGAACGTCTAGAACTTGTCCTGTGAACGTCTGGCTTCGTCTTGCAATTGTGTTCAATTATAGAGAAATTATTCCTCTATTTGTGGGGGCAAATATTACGTAGACTTTAGGTTTTGTTATTTGGGGGCTAAAGAGAAGTCTACTCGAGCGTAACTCAGATAAAGGTTTGAGCATTCGCAAATACGAGAGGGACGTTCAACGTGAGTTAAGTGGATATTAGCTCTAATATAATGGTAACTTCTGGGATAGAGTATATTCTAGCTTTAGGAATGAAATGGATAACAAGATTTTACATTTTCCCTAAAAAGGCGCAGAATCTCAACTCGAAGATTAATGAACAAATAAAATACAGCACACACCGAAAAACTATATTCAATTCTAAAATATTCAACAGAGCACACGAATCGTTCAGGCAATGAAACTATTTAAGCACCAATGTTTTAAGAAATCCTTGAAACATACCTTGGAAAATAAAGTTGAAATTTGTGTTCTTGAAAG
Organism: Lepisma saccharinum; assembly: GCA_022664845.1. Taxonomy (NCBI): domain Eukaryota; kingdom Metazoa; phylum Arthropoda; class Insecta; order Zygentoma; family Lepismatidae; genus Lepisma; species Lepisma saccharinum. The sequence goes on along the minus strand of JAGDQP010010598.1, from coordinate 22,533 downwards.
GGCTTCTAAGACTTGTATTAAAATTAACTGCTTCTTGTAAGATGAGATTTAAACTGTTCAGAACTTCCTTCTACAGATGCTTATCAGAATAATGGAAACACCTGAACGAAAGTGCAACTTACCAGATTAATATGGTGTCGGGCCACCTTTCGCCTTCAGAACAGCCTTGATGCGACGTGGGATGGAGGCATAGAGGTCGTGAATGGTAGCAAGTGGAATATTACACCATTCCTCGTGCAGGGCATCGGCCAGTTCTGTGAGAGAGGATGGAGGTGGAAATCGTCGCCGGAGTCGTGTTTCCAAGATGGACCACAGATGTTCAATTATGTTGAGATCTGGGGATTGGGCGGGCCAGGGGAGGTGTTGAACTTCATCCCGATGTTCCTCAAACCACGCTGCAACAACTCCAGATGTGTGAATGGGTTCATTATCATCCTGGAATATGGCGTCATTGTCCGGGAAAAACATCCGGACCATAGGATGCAAGTGGTCTCCTAAAATTGCGACATAATCGTTGGCAGTGATGCGTTCGCGAAGTGTGACCACAGGACCCAATGAAAACCATGATATTGCGGCCCACAGCATCACCGTGCCGCCGCCATGTTTCACAGTTGGGCGGAGACACTGCAGATCATACGCTTCTTTGGGCGTTCTCCACACATAAACACGGCCCGTGGTTTGGAATAGGGTGAATGGTGACTCATCCGACCATACCACATGTTTCCAGTCGTCAACGGTCCAAGTTGCATGGTCACGGCACCATTTGCGGCGTGCTAAAGCGTTCTGGTCCCTGATGAGAGGTTTGGCCCTTGCAACACGACCCCGTAAGTTCATGTCATGTAATTCGCGGCGGACTGTGATTGTCGAAACAGGTTGGGGGAGGTGCTGATTGAGTTCCTCCGTCACTTGCGCCGCAGTGGCACGACGGTTCCGCGTGACAATGCGCTTTAATACCCGGCGTGCCCTGTCACTGATGCTTTTCTTCCGCTCACTGTTCCGCTTCCCCGATGTGGTTTTCCCGTGTGTTGTGTAGGCCGTCATCACCTTCGACACTGTCCCTGGCGACACACCTAACACACTAGTCACTGCCGTCACACTCACTCCACATAACCGCGCACCAACAATTTGCCCTCTTTGAAACTCTGAGAGGTCTCCCATTTTACACTACCTCCGTCTGCTGCAGCCACTGCACACTCCTGTTCCACGACGCCTGACGTAGTATGGAGACCGACCTAACACACCACCACCAGCAGTCCGGCGCTGCGGTCGCCACGACACCACTGCCAACCCATACATCTGACGTGTTGCCAATTACAGGTGTTTCCATTATTCTGATAAGCATCTGTATGTTTCTTGGCTTCCTTCTAGAACTGTGGTACAGAGTGACAGCATGGACCGGTGGTGTGAGATAGCAGATCGATTGGTCTGTCGGGGGCCTTTATATACGGTCTTGAAGTGACGAAATAATTAGGTTAATATAGTTCATTGCTCTCTTGTTTGTGCGTTTTAGTGCTTTCACGTGACGATCGTATGATGTCTTAAAAATGCACAAAATGGCCGCTTAAAGGAAAGTAGAACAATAGGTCTACGTCATAATTTACGTAAGTGTGTGTGGTTTGCCGTATATTGCTTTGCTAAAAGGAGTTCGTGTTGAGATTCTCTGCCCGCCATCTTTATTATTCTTTAGACTTTACAACAGAATAAAATATGTGTGAAAATAAAAGTTAATTATAGAAATATGATTACAAAAATGAAAATTTAAGAATAAATACAAGATTAATAATGATTGACAATGAGAGGCGATCACACTACAACGTCTATCACTCTGCTTACATGCCACTCTCGGTGCAGTACCATCACTAGCAGCATGTTTACGACATTTTTCATTGTTTTAGCCCACTCTGACGGTGATAGTGATCTTTATTTCGCTGTCCGTCCGGAGTGCCACATTACTTCTTCAAAACTAGCTATTTTTTTTTTTTTTTTTTTATTAACAAATAAACTGCCAAGACAACACTCCTCTAGCTTACATTCAACTGTTGCTATCCACCATATAAGAGGGAACAGCTAGCAATGGTGAATCACGTGATTTGTACGAGTCAGGAGACTGATTAAATAGATATAAGTCGTACTGGAAATAAACACAGCTGGGGTATAAGATATTTAGGAAACAAACACGCTTTTCACAACAGTTTTTAACCGGCCATATACGATGTAAATACCTTGTCATATGATAATATTGAAAATCGTGAATTTTATATTTAAGGCACCTTCGAAATATGCTCTTCATTTATCAAAAGAACAAAATGATTTTTGCAATGTATTGCAGTCATGAAATATGTACCACACCCAGTGATTCTGCCAGACCCCCAAATTCTCGAGCGCACACCCCTCCAATTTCAAATATTTACGATATAGAAAACAATGGAAACCGCGCTAAATTTCACTTTACACCACCACCCTATTTTGACTTTACACCACCCAAACTGAAAATACTGTTGGAATCCCTAAACTACATCAGATTTCAACGCCTGCTGTTACAACATTCCGTTCGTCTACTGTATATTTTTCTCAGTGTGAGAAGTTTATTTTGAAATCGGAGTTATAAACTCTGTATCTTGAAAATAAAGCGAAATTCGACAAGTAATAACAAACCTTTTCTCTTGTTTTTGTATCAGGAATCCACCTGCAAAGTTTGTCTGACGATTTCTATCACACTCTGTATATATTATGCTCGCTGCAATCCTTGTTTAGTGGTATCTCGAGATTAAAATATTTTGAGGAATTGGTTCTTACTAATGTTCAATATATAGCTAGAAACGAAAAGTGGTTCATATTTTCACCTCGCTTACTCTTTCTTGCTTATACAAAGAACAACAACAATAATTATTGTTTCCTCATTGTAAAACAAAATTGATTTCCGTATTATTATGAATTTGAATAGGATAGCAAGTGAACTAGATGGAACATTTCTTTCGGCTCTTTGTGTGGAAATCAATTTGTGTTGGAAGCAGCAAAAAACCAAAAATGGAATGACCTTCAATTAGACAAAACATTGACTCCCAATTAGATCAGTACAATAAGAGACAGGCTCAGACTTCAAAGGCTTTTTTTTTTCAATGCTGTAAATATTGGTATAAAGAGAAGATAAAGTGTTTTTGTATCACAATTTTCCTCTTTTATTCAGTGTTGCCAACCAAGTACAATAATAAAATCTGGAAAATTAAATATGTAATTTAGTCTGGATGTTTCACCAAACAAAAATAAAAAAATGGATTAGATCGATTGATTCATCTACATATCTATTTCTACACCGTGAAAAATCTTCCAAAACATTATTTAAAAAAGCTCAGGCAACTATATCTGCCTGGACATTTCCAGTAATTTGAGAAATCGAAGTAAGCCATTATTCAATTTTCAGGAAAACTAGGAGCAAGCGACAGATGAAGTTAGAAATCCAGTAAATTACCGACAGGACTAAACTACCAGACACAAGAAACACTAGATGAAAACAGTATGGAGGGGCAGAAATACGTTCCCTGAACCCCGAAAACATAAACTAAATTACTCCCACGCCTTACGTCATGCTTTAACTACTTTTCTATTGGTCAATTAGGGATCGGGGAATATGTTCCATTTGTATGAAAGGAAGTGACTAATGTGGCGCAGGAAACACTGGACCAGCATTGGCCATGTTGTTACGATAGGAAAACCTTTTCTGCGCATGTGCACAAATCACACTAGAACTGTAAACTGAAACCTTCCAATAAGACAAAAGGAAGTACTCAGTACTTTTCGAGGATTACTGCAGATAACTGCAAATACTGACATTTCTCTTAAACATTACGGGATATATCAATCAACTTTCCCAACATTTTAAACAGTGTATGTGTCGTAGTTTGCCCAGAGCATGATCAGATTCATTTCAGTTTCCGGAGCTGTAATAATGGATTAATTTAAAGATGAAAGTTCAGTAGAACAATCCAGCAGCATTAACTACGAACCCCAGGCAAGAGAGAATTTACCCAAGACCCTTCATCAGTCCTGGTATCACAATTTTACCGTTACATCGTGCGATATATTTACACTTTTCACAGCACAGAAAAGAAAATAATTCCAGAAAAATGTATACAAGAAGTTAAAATAAGTATTCTCCTTTTTATTAACGGCTTTTAAAACTAAAACCTGGATTCCACGAAAGAGTGATTGAAGAAGTTCGGAAACCATCAAAATGTGGAACTGAAGAAGGATAAGGAAATCAAGTGGATACATAAGTTATGAATTCAAGAGGTACTGCAGAGATGGGAGAAGAGTAATAATGAGATTTCAGCTGCGTGGTCTAGTTTTTATGGCTGCAGACCTCGGACCATACGTTCCTTTTCCGGCTAGTTTATACGTCAGTGTGATCGCAGATTGATCACAAAATAAAAGTGGTTAAAGGCATATCTTTGTCCACGGAGCGGAAAATATAGTTTACTTTTAATAGAAGCACTTTTCTTTAATGAATGTGTATACTCTGTAATATATCAGAAGCTTGCCTTCAGAAACTGGAATTCACAGAACAGTACTTTCAGCGTAAATTACTCAGACTAAGCAAACTGTCTCCTATGTGGACAGCAATGCTTATTTCGTGGAGTGACGTTGTCCTCGCAGAGGACAAAATTATTTACTTTTAATTTTGAGAATTTAACTAAACAGGCTAGGCAGTCCTCATTTATTTAATGACATCTTATTCCTAAGTTAATTCATCCTTAAAATATTAAGTTACAAAAAATAGTCTTACCTATCAAACATTGTTCACAAAGTGGATTGGTTCATCTCCACTTCAAACTGCTTCTGAATTATTTAAAAATTCAAACGTAAAATAGGCAAACAAAATAACGCTAGTTTAAGCAGCAAAAACATGGCGTCCTTGTCCTTTATCCTACCAAGTTTAAACACCAGTATCATACTCTGGCGGAATTTATTATAAGTTTCTTGTCTGTACACGCAGAGGACAAAGTTCTTGGGAGATAATGAGTTTAAAATCAATTCTCGAACTAGATTTAATATTTTTTTGTACTTTTCAGGTTGTTTTCGTAATGAACTGAATTTAAAAAAGAAATAGAAGAGAAGCACTTAAGTGTTGCGCAGAAAAGAATATATCAGTCAAAAGTATGTAGACACAGTGCACGTATGGGACAACTCAAGTTATCTAGACTAGTCCTTATTCTGAAGATAATAAATAAATATATTTTAAACTCTCTACAAAAGAAATAATATCATGATTATGTTAAAATTGTTTTGTTCTTATTTTTTAAGCTTTGAGACATCATTTAGGCAAATTAATTTGACAGTGACTCTATATATGTGTCATAAACTTAAGTCAACCCCGACGTTTTTTAATTAAATGTTGTAACCCTTTATCCCGACGCTGACTCTGCTCAAACCTAAAGAACTCATACTTAAAATCAGATATGGGTCATACAACGACGACAAACATGAAAAAGTGAGTTAGGATTGATGATTTTAGTCAATATTTCGACGGTGGAGTGAGCGAGATTTGGAATGATAACACTTTAATTGTCAGAAAGCTTTGTAAGAAAAGAACTTTCTAATTTTCAACACCATAATTGGGTCATAGCCTGTTTTGTTGACAATATATAAATAAATAGGATAGGAAACCATAACAAATGCATATTGAAAAACGGTTTCTTAAAATTGATTAAACAAATTCTTATCTGTGCAATGAGATACAATTTTCTTGGAAATGAGATCAACATTCTCATTAATTGAAAATGATAATTGCTGATATCCCATTTCTAAGGAAATTGTTTCGCGATCCACAGATAAGAACTTTCTTTATCAATTTTAAGAAACCGTTTTTTACTGTATGGACGAATTTTGGATGGAATATACATGTTTAACAATGATGTTCAAAATTTTCACAGGATCGTCCCCGTATCGAGATGCGTAAGCCATAATACTAATGTCTCTCATAGTACATATAATTTATCCAAAAATTTCACGAAATAAGTTTTTCATTACGAGTTGGTATCGCTGATTCTATTGCATAAATGTTGTGTAAAGGCACCAACTAGTACAAAGTATGTTTGACGAGAGGAGTGAAGGGGTTACTGCAGGGAGTGAGAATACGCGATGACAGAGACATAATTTTTCACTTCATTTTGTTGCTTAGTTACAAAAAAAAATCCACTAAACACTGGCAGCGAAAGAGGAAGAAAAAATAAACTCAGCAGAAGAAGAAGAAGAAGGAAAAAAATATTACGCATGCGTCTGTGAGTTACCATAGGAACATCAAAGCCATTCTATTAATGCTAGCCTCGCCAACAGGTTATGTGTAGCCAGTGGGAGACCTCCACAACGCATGGTTGGTGTACATTATTGAAAAAGAATTAAATATTTGATTGAGTTCCGAAGAAGATGGCGCTGTGATCGAATACTATTTGTCCATGGCACACATCACGTTTTAAGTCGATGTTTGATGTCATTCGCGCCAGGAAGGTGGTTGTTTCGTTCGCAGCAGACTGGTGAATGAACAGTGGCGGTTACATATAATCTATTCGGTTTTAAGTGTTGTTTTCTTAGTGTTTTCAACGCACGTACTATAACTGTTATTAAGATGACGCTATAGTTATTGTTAGAAAATGCTTATTTCCAAAGACATTATAAGAGTTCTAGTTATAGGAGCACCATTTAGAAGTCCAGAGTTACAAAGTTTAAATTTGTGTACAGACGGAGTGATTGAACCCTCTTAGAGGTACAATGGGAATCTGCTTGGACACAGGTTAGTCTGTTTACATGTGTGATATTTTTACATATTCCATATTATTAAAAAGGTTTTTCTGTTAGGTGTATTTAAAATATATATATAAAAAAGCACGGTCTTCACTTCTAGAGGATACTAACTTAAGGAAGACAGAAGGAATATTTTGACACAAGTATCTTTTTAAGTGAATTTCACTTAAAGGTATAAGTAGTAGCAACCCCATGGATTAAAAAACGCATTTCAACATAGACAGTGTATTTTAACACCACATTTGATTAAGAATCTTGGGCCTGGGAGCAATGGCCGATAGGGAACATTTAAAGGGATCCATGTGTGCAATTCAGGATATCCATCAAATCATCCGTGTGTCGAATTCATCAGTACAGAATTAAGCTGTTTGGAGGCCCTGGGTTATTGACTCAGGGCCCATGTTACATATCCCCTGCGCTTACCAGTTACCTAGGTTACTGATTTACTTTTTGGCGGGTCCTTCTAAGAAGTAGGAGATTCAGCCTCTTTAGTCCTCCGCTGAATCCGACTCTGCAATTCAGGAGATCATCAAATTCTTTGAATTAAGAAATGATTTTCGTTCTGTGTTCTAGCACGTATCTTCTGAGGATGGAGACACTATTAGGTGCGATCCGAACCACCGTCGCTACGAATCTGAGACAGAGTGCGGGTGAACATATCAGCATAATGTCACTCGCCACGATAACTGTCCTTCTCTACCCCTAAACTGGTTTCACGGCAGCTAGATTAGAGGTCTTCATAACAAGCCAAGATTTACAATCTCTTTTGGTGTTCAGTACGAAACTAGGTTTATTATGTGAAGGTTCCTGGACAGGGTAAACCGACGATAATTTGTCGTTGTCTTTCTTTGGATTAAAGCTATACCCTTGGACGAGAACCATAAGTTTGAGTACATTTCAAAACACTACGCTCAATGTTCCCGTACTCGAGACCCCTTTAGGAAGTGGAAAGCGAAACCACTCCTGCAGTTGAGTAACTGAAAAGTATATATAAATTATGACGCTAGTTGTAATGTCCTGGGGGAAATTAAGTAGTGCCTCCACAACGTCTTTGCACACTTGTTCGGCAGTCTCGATTGGAGGTTTATTTAGTTTTCATTAGTTGTATCTGGAAAATATAGAGAAAATGTCCTTAAACAAAGTCCCTTTCCTGTTTCTCTCCAACAAAATGTAATTGGAATGAAACTTGAGTTGGATAAATCTCCAATAATGTGGTTAAAGTTTCGATACTAAATTTGTTTTCCATAATTTTCCAGAAGTACTTCTTGTAACACTTTCTTGGGGCTCTCCAATATTTTTGGTCTTCTTAATTTCACCTTTATCAGCCTGTAACGCAGGATAGCGCCTGAAACAAAACAAATATAGAGAAACTGACTTCAGATTTCGGTTGACAGGCTATGATTCATCAGAACATTTTTAATCTGGTGAGACTACAACCTTCCTTTATGGCATTCCTGTACTATCTGCACTCAGTCTCTAAAGCACGCTAGGACCTAAAGCACGTAGGAAGAAACAGACTTCAGATCTTAGATCAGTGAGCTCAATTTCACTGCTTCTTAATCTTGTGATAACACAATCTCTCTGCACAGTATTTTATAGCACACAAGTTCATTACCCTGCTTTGCTCGGGTATTTATTCATCCCAATCTTCTATTAGACAGGAAAAGGGGTGAATTCTATCTGCCATTTTGGTCATTTTATTTTTCACTTCTTTATCATCCCCCATGCCGACATTCCACCCCTAGGGGTTCTAGGGTTGTCTTACCCCCATAGTATTTGTTCCAGATTGTAAGTGATATGTGTACCAAGTGTGCTTGAAATTGTTCCAGGCGTTCCAGAGTTATGCCGGAACATGCACACCCACACACGCACCATATACACGAACTCCCGCTCGACCTGAATCAAAGGTCCATAAAAACATAAATAAATTTAATTCAATACAATTTAGGTTTTCATTACACTATTCACCTTCACTTTCGTTGCCATAGTAATATAAAAAAATGATATTAAAACCTTGCTGGAGTATATTTTCTTATTCTATGCAGTTTCAACACGTTGTCATCATCTCCTGTTCTATCACAAGCATTCTTAGCACACTAAAGATGAACCAACTTTCCATCAATTGTTGATCTCCTACGATCACTGTTTGAACAATTCCTTGGTACAGTTCTTTCACAAAAGGTAACTTACGACGGAAATGAGAAAGTTGGCGGAAGTGGGGATAGAAACTAATTCATGTATTTTCATTATTTTAATTATTCTCTGATGCATACGCTAGGAACACCTTATTTGAGTTCAAATATTGTGAGAAATTCTACGCACATTAAGGACCAAAATGTAATATTCCTAGAATATTCTGTGCTTTGTCGGTATCGTTGAAGTGACAATATTAAAAGAGACAATTTCATCACGAACACTCTCCCTACCTCTCAAAAATTCCGAGATCATCCGAAAAGAACCGATCAATTTGATGATCACAGAACCGCATATCAGCACATTTTGATCAAGACAGTTTCGCCATAGGCACGTACAAAATAGCTCTGGACATCTTTGTGCTTTTATTATTATTTTGTATTGGAATATTGTCAGAAAATGGCACATACAGATAGAAACGAATTTTGGACAGAATTTGATGAGCTTCTGCGAACTTTCGAAAGTTTCTGGGGCAGAACATCAGAGGGGGTTCTGTTTACTCGTAAGTATAGTTTTAAAAATATGCACTTTTATTATGCAGTCTATACTTCCATCGCCAACAGTTCTATACAACAAAGATAAAGTATTGTTCTAGAAGCTCATGTTGACGTAGAAAAGAAGTATAGCTATTTTGTTTTAGTACCTGACGTCTAGCCAGTGATTCCGCCAGACACCCCTCTCAAATGTGGGATGTCACCCTTCAAACTCTCGACAACAACTCCCTAACTTTGAGATTTTTGCGGTCAAAAATCGATAGAAACCGTGCAGAATTCCACTTAAACCCTCCCAATTTTGACTTTACACCCCCGCAAACTGAAAATCCTGGCGGAATCCCTGCATGTAGCAACAGACAGCGTCACATCAACTTTATAGTTATCAAGGGCGCAATACTTGAAGCTTTTTCGAACATTTTTTTATTAAAATATTTTATTCAACTTCATTCCTCTGTCAGATTATTTGTGCCTTTATTTAGTTAAAAATCTTGTATAACTCAGTTTAACTCAAACTGAGTTATACAATATTAACTCTATTCCACTAATCTAATCAATAGAATACATGGAACTGTTGACAATACAGAATTTTCGAAAACTCAACTCAAACTCCCAGGGGATACAAAAACGTAATCCCCATAAATTTAAACCCATTTCCGTTAATCCAATCGACTTGAAACTTTACAGGCATTCATAGTTCTGATAACAACACAAAATTTTGAAACATTTACCCCACACCAGCAGCAGGGTAAAATAATTTTATCTTCTTCTATTTTAACCTATTTCTATAATTCGTATCCACTTGAAACTCTGATGACATGCATAGTTCTGATGATAAAGCAAAATTTTGGAAATTTCAACACCGAAAGGGTGAAAAAATTCAACACCTTCAATTCTAAAACATCCCCCAGGGTGTAAAAAATTAATCCGTTTCAATTTTAAGCCGCTTCAGCGAACCCAATTGGCTTGCAACTTTGCATACGTACGTAGTTTTGATGACACTATAAAATTTTGGAAGACTCACCCCTCACCTGCAGGGGATACATTTTTTTTATCGTCATATACTGCGTTTTCACATTACTGGAATTTTTATAGTAAATAGGCCTATGATGAAGAAGCATTTTACAACAAAGATGTCCTCTTATATTGAATATGAATAGCAGATAACTACACGTGTTTAATGTTACGAAACGAAAATTATTCTTGGTTGCAGCATATTTTATGAATTATTTCAATAAATGCTGCGTTTGTTTAATAAAGAGATAACCAGATTCGTCATTTTGAAACCAACAGAATTCCTCGATTTTGACTTGTGACCTTACTCAAGCTAAACTGACGAAATAATTCGTGAGATGACAGTACGAATTTCTTTATATTATTGAAAGTATACGGAGTAACACTTATTATCATATTGCAACCATACACAATTCGCCGTTCAGCATCAACTTATTTATGGTTGCAATGTTCTTCAGAGGATTATTATTGGCTTTCTTGTTTCAAATGAGTTTTGTCTACTTTTGATATCAAACTGAACTTTCCTCGTCAAGAGAATTTTTTAGAAATGCTCTGCACCGGCTGTTTTGGTATTTTTAAAAAAATAATCCAATGAACTCTATTTATAAGTTAAAACTCTAAAACTGACTTCTTTCGTTTGTCATTATTAAATATTTAAGTTAAATATTTTTATCAAGAATTGCTCAAAGTATTTTCCATCGAGCTCTACGTAAACTATACTGGAGTAACTACTTAGTGTTGAAAGATAGACGCCAGAGCAAATATTTAAACTCGTTTGTCCACTTCCAGTCTAATCCAATGTGGACCAAATTTTCAGTTCTAACTCAGTTTTATATGCTTGATATCGCTGTGTGACCCGGTTTTTGATTCAAGTCTTAATTCCGGAGTTATTGATGTAAGAGTATACCGCACTCTGCATACAACAGAAAATACTGCAAATAATATTTACGTTTTTTGCCAGAATTAAGACATGACTAAAAAAAACGGTCTACACTGCGATATCAAGCGTAAAAAACTGAGTTACAATCGAAAATTTGGTCCTTATTGGTTTAGACTGGAAGTGGACGAACGAGATTAAGTTTCCTCTCCGTTCCCTAGCTTCACATATTCATGAAATTTTCAATAGCTGCAGTCAGTCCAGTATCGTATTAATGGAGGTCGATGGTATTTTCGTATTCGTATTTTGTAATCTAGCGCGGAAATAGCTAATTATGCCCATCCATTACGTTTTTCGTTTTATTAATTGTTGTTTTGTAATAATATTTATAATATAATACAGTTTTGCGGTCTAACACTCTTAATAATTGATGTTTTAAGGTCAGTTATTTATAGGTTGCTATAGTTTGTGTCCGCCATAGCTGTCAGTCACTCTTAACTCTCTTGTCACTGTCGCATTTGATGTTCTTATCACAGTTAATTTTCATGCTACTGCAACACTTTATAACACGACTGAATAAATTTTCTTGAAGGAAAGGCCGAAAAAAAACCTTTGGAATATTGTAAAAAATGCACAGGAGATTTCAGCAGCTTTCTTCTAGTTCGCCGCCATCTTGCCAAATCGCACAAAATATTTTCATCCCTAGTTAACTTAATCCATGATTCATAGATATTATATCTGATATTAATAGATAGCAAATTCCCGTTCTCTCCATTCCTGACATGTCACCTGGTGTCAATCCAACCGAACTAGAAATGAAATAATGCTAGTAAGGTCTGATTTTCATGGAAGCTTGCGTTGCTTGCTTTGCTTACGATTTGGGTGAATAGCCAATTAAAATACGTGTTTCACATATAGAACATGTAATACGGGGGGCCTTAAAATACGTGTTTCAATTGGTTACTCACCCTAATCACAAGCAAAGCAAACAACGCAACCTTTCATGAAAATCAGTCCTAAGTCATGCACAATATCTAACTAACTAACTCTATGACTTATGGAACTCGCAAGTTCATCGCCGCAGTAACAAACTTTCACCAGTGGATTCTATCCTGGGCAATATCAAGCCAGTTTCCATCACGAACACCTATTTCTCGAAGATCTCTTCTAATATTGTCCTCCCAACGACGTCTAGGTCTTCCCAATGGCATCTTTCCATCCGGCCTTCCAACCAGGATAGAATATAATCTGCGTTTTCCCCCCATCCGAGCTACATGGCCTGCCCACCTTAGTCGTCGCGATTTCATTATTCTTACAACATCTGGTGAATCGTACATTCAGTGGAGTTCTTCATCATGCAGTCTCCTCCACTCTCCAGTCATCTTGTCCCGTTTCGGCCCGTATATCTTTCTCAAAACCTTATTTTCAAACACATGTAATTTATGTTCATCTGCTATTGTCGTACTCCAACTTTCGCAACCATAAAGTATTACCGGCAGAATTACAGTTCTGTATATTTTTAATTTTAATTTCCTTGATATTAATCACGATGTTAGAAGTTTTTGAACTGAATAGAAACATGCGTTCCCCGATACTAAGCGACTTTTTATTTCTTCCGTGACCTCATTTTTGCTTCTACCCTCTTAATCTATTGCGGACCCATAACGTAAAGATCTGAGCTTGCAGTCTATGCTTTTCTCGGTTTCTAAATAGGAACAATCATTCAATACTAGAAATTTCACTGGACTAACACCAGGTAGCAGGAAAGAGATTGAAAGAATGGGATTCACCATCTATGACTGTAGATATATTCGTGGATTGAGTTACCGTCACTCAGGATTAGAATGTCTATTCTTATATTTTCTGCAACCAACATAGCATTACTGCAAAGCGGGATTGCAGTATATCCCAGGATATTTTTTTTGTAAATCCACCATAAATCCAGAACATCTATCATCATAAGTTTCATGTTGAACTCCCCTCATCATCCCATGGCTTAGCGGTCGTCCATCGTGACAGAGATTTTTTCCTGAGTCACACCAGGTATGGCACCTACAAACTAGGTCCTGGCTTTCAAGATCCTTTCCCCCCACGATATCCCTGCCTGAGGCACCGAGATAGGGGCTGGAGTATTGGCGCGAAGTGTACAAAAAGTGTATTTTTCATGATTCAATCAACAGGAATAACTTCTGCTTTATTTTCGTCCTGGAGTAAAACACTGTCGAGTTGTAGCGTCACCTCCCACACCACAGCACTCCTCGCCAGGGACACATTTAGGGGATCTGCACTTTCGATTTTTTTTAATAGTCAAAATTAAATGTTTTTTTTACAAAATATCTGAATTTCAGGGACTCCAGGAAAATATATTTTCTTCTATCGAGTAATTTATCTGCGAGAAATCGTGCAGAACAAAAGAATTAAATTTTAATTTCCTGTACACAAATAATTTTGTGTACGGTAACTGTTAAAGATATGATTTTTTTAAAAAAAGATAGTAGAACACAGGTATTCTGCTTTATACAGTGTGTCTCTGAAATAATGGTGCAAACTTGGGGGGAGGATTATATAGATCAAACCAAGAAAAAAGTTCATTTGAAGATATTTCGCAATCTGATTAGTTTTGGAGCTACAGGCGCTCAAAGTTATGGAGACATCGTCACAAATGACGTCATATCGGGACAAGCAATGCCGTAAGCGGTGTCGGCTTACCAAATCACACTCGAGGTAGTACCCAATACATGTATTTAACGTGTTTGTGAATGGCAAATATAGCTTAGAGGGGGGATTTGTATGCTTGCCCTATTAAGCCATTTAATGCCTTGGTAATGACATTCTTAGGTTGCGAAACCTCTCTTGTGAAAAATGCAAGATAGAGAAGATTAAATGTTCCTCGAGGGACCTGCTCTTTTCAGTACAACCCTAGTGACGATGAACTGTTAAAGTCAAGTTGGTCATATAGCTGCGAGAAAATAATGGTAGAGAATTCGGCAAGGAACCGAGGGATCCAGGTTTGGTTTCCGATTACACAGCAACCAATTTGTGTGTATATTTTTCAACAGTTCCATAGTCCTTGTCCGGAAGAAATTAACACCTAACACCATCTTATATGAGTAACATCTGTGTTCTTCCGCTCCTCTTCATATTGAATCATATGTACCATTCGAATGTTTAATATACAATTTCGGCTTTAACTCCTGTGTTGGTATTCTGTTAGTTTCTTTCCTCGGTGATTTACATAACTTTCATTCTTTTTAAGCATACTCTTCTTTCATCATTCCTTTGTAAAGACAATGTTTTCTGTTCATACAACATTAATCAATCTTTCTTTTTCAAAATCCTTTTTCCACGGATGTTTCTCCTTTGTAAAGAATAATATTTCGTCATTTTCGTCTAATCTTTATTTCTCTTTCAAATTCCATATCCTTGGTTTATAATTGAGAATTCCATTGATAGACAAGAGATTCCTTAATTCCATTTTTATGTAGTTCTCTTATAACACAATAAAATATGTGTGTGTGTGTCCAATCTTTACATCAAATCTTATTGTAGAGGAGGTCGGGGATGGTTGACACAGGAACAGGTTGAAACAGAGCTAACAAAATTCATATTCAGCAGTTGGTATGCATGAAATCTTTGTCACAGAAGTGCCTACACGGAACGCAGTTACCTAGCTGCCCTTGTTCAGTCGGGAGGTCGTGAGTTTGGTTCCAGCTGCCGACCATTCTGACTGAGGTTTATCCAGGTTTTTTCCTTAGTCACACCTTTCCTTAGTTTTACCTTCAAAATAGGCCCTGGACGACACCTTCCCGAATCCTTTCCCCTCCCCTATCCCGGCCTTAGCCTTAGATGAATAAAGACCATAAATAAAATTCAAAATCAAGGAACACAGTTGCTAGCGTATTTTCATGAAGATCGGGAGAATTGATAACGAGAAAACATTTTTTGAAATAAGTTAAGTAAGTTTTTAAAATCCTAGTTTTCGTAAAACTTTGGTAAACCTTATTTTTATATGGGCCAGTCTAGTAACTTTGGACTTCGGCCCGTCACGATTCGCCCTTTCGCTGTTAAAATCCACACCTATGCCCCTGCCGGGGCTCGAACTCGGGACCTTCAAGCCAATGGCCTACCGCCGCAGACCGCTCGATCATCCGGTCGACTCCTAATTTTCATATCATTGAGCGCAGTAAATTATTGTTTAAGAAGACAATGAATACGGAATTTTACACTATAATAACTGTTGTACCATAGACGTTGAGCTAGAAACATTATGACTCATCGTCTTTGTTTTCCAGAGCAGAGAAGATGAAATGTCGCGTTGGGGTAAGTTGACACAAATCATTTGGGGTAAGTTGACACATGTGTCAACCATTGAGTTTTAGAAGTAGAAAAGTCATGACTTGTGAAAAAATTGTTATTAACGTCCTAAACGAGCTGGTGAGCTTCTAAGGACGGGACGGGACTTACAGCTTTTGGTAAAGTGGGTTCCGAATCACTCCGTTCAATTGACCCCGGCGGGATTTGAACCCGTGATCACGCGTAGAAAAAGAAAGCGCTCTAACCTCTCGGCCACCCTGACGTCTATGACGTTATGAAATGACATGTGTATTTCGATCCATCAGGACCAACAATTTCATCATAAAAAGTAAGAATAGACTAGGAACCAAGGTATGCATCAACCCAAAACAGGAGACCCGTGGTAATCGACCTCCGTTGGTTAGACTGCTTGCATAATCCAGTTAATACGCAGGTTGATGAATGTGCGCGGATGTCTGTACTTGTTCTTGAAACACTATACAAGTACAGTATACATTGTTCAGTCAGTTTGATGGTACTGAAAATCTTTTAGTACAAAAAGCACACAAAAACTTCACCTATACTGAACTTTATGTAAAAGCATGTGAACTTTATGAGAACGTACCGAAAAAATGTGTTTTCCTGTGCTCAGTGTGTCTTTTTATTGGCTTCTGGCCCACGGTGGTCATTTTGAACACATTAAGTTCATATTTTCTGTAGTTTATATTATCTACACTTCGTTTTCAGATCTTTTGAGTACATTTGCCACCATTAAATAAACTTTTTGTGCATAGGAAGTATATCAGTACACCAGAAGTTCATATATTATGCACTTGAAATATGGCGTAGTTCATATTAATTTCACTAAAAGTACGTATCTTATGCACTAAAAACGGTAAAACTGGAACATATTGAACCTTTTTCGGGACATATTGTGAACTTTAAGTGTACTTTGATTCTCAGGGTTGTGAATATTTTTAGGGTGTGAACTTAACGTGTACTTCGATTTTTAATGGGTGATACTCAGTACTCGCAATGGACATCTAGAAGTAACCGTATAATCCCGAAGCAATAACGTCAGCGATACGGTTTTATATCTTTTTTTTTATCAAAACGTGCCGATATAAGAAGAAAAAATAAAAGAAGTGCCGGTATATCATACCAATAAATATCGTCTCATTTCGAACACTGGTGATACTTGACCAGGGTATTCTCATGCTTTGCTTCGAGTGCTTTTATTGTTAAAGCAGAGATTTTTGACAAGTTGTACAATTTCTTCGTGTTAAAATTCGACCTTCAACTAGAATACTCATGAAATAATAGAAATACTGCATTGAATTTTATTACAAATTATGCAGTTAAGACATCGTAGGTTTTCATAATTACCAAATGGCCTTCTTTGGACTTTACCGTATTGTATTAAAAATTTGGTACACTCTGATAATCCGACCTGTCTTGCTTTTCGACCAATGCTCTCAGTTTCGTAAGGGAGGTGACGGATTAACGGGATTATACTGTACTCTCCTAAGCAGTTCATTCATAGAGTGAACGTATAATTTCTTCACTTATTATGACATAGATTCCTTATCGCCGATCTAATTGGACTAAAGAATTTTACCGAATTTGAAATGTAAATTGATGCATATGTTTTAACTCAACGTAAAAACAAATAAGTTGTCAAGAAAAGAATACAAAATATTATAATAAACAGATGCAAGCTTTACTTTACGCTAAATCTAAAAAGAATACCAAATAAAACATTGTTTGCGTGCTGACATTTGACAGCGCGTGCATCCTAAGCGAAAGACATAAACAAAAACAGAGGAAACAATAGCTGAACACTTCAATATATAGATTTCCTTGGCTCCCCAGCGACTGCACTTTCCATGTACGCAATTAACAAGAAGAATGAACGGAAAAGTACAACTGCAAACAGTGGCGTATGCAGTCATATTGTAAGACTTGGTGCATACACGAAAAATTCATAGACTGATTGCGAGTTACGGTAAAACGATAATCAAATGGAATACCTAAAAATGTTCTGTACACGTAGTAGTGCAGTCGTTGATGTATAGTCCCGTAGGAAAGTCAAAACTGATTTGTATGGGAAGTAGGAGCTTATAGTACAACCCTAGAGGATGAAGAAAATCTTGGGTGGACATCACCAAATGGTTGCACTTTAGGAAGATGTTTTTTGTTTCAAGATGGCGACTGAAATTTCGTCTGATAATCATAAGTAAGGTATTATTTTATAGGTTTTAAAACGTCGAATATTTCGAAATGAATATTAGCGAAATCCTAAGTGTGTGATCTGTTTAATAAATCTCCCCTTCTGTCCTAAAGAAATGTAATCATTCTTCCGTAGAAGTAATCAACGGGATGTTCTGTAGGGTTTTATTTATCTTTCTTTTCCTCTCGCGGTATTGTGATGCTGTAAAACAAATATGTACATGAAATATGGAAGGGTATATTATTATAGCGAAATAGACTAACTGAGAAACTAAGAAAATATTAAATTGAAAATATTATCAACGAAAGGATTTTAACACAGTTTTGACATCCCAAATATTTTAATTTAGTCTCTTCTGGAACAGCTTCTTCAACAGATACAGTATTCTGTATATTTACATTGTTTCTCATGCAATTACAACAAATGTTGCACGTATTACATGTACAGATACACAAAATTTCTGGCAACATTTCTTTGGCATCAGGTATTCATCTCTTTCTTTCCATCCAAAATCTACAGTGCGTAGTGGTGGTTCATCTCGGTTTAAGATACTGATTTGCTCTCTGATGATAAAGAAACATCTTTTAAATTGGTCCTCTCTCAAAGAATACGAGGTAGGTTGAAGTTCTTAAGTTGTTTTACCTTGTCGGTACATCTGGTAGCGTAAGTCATTGAATTTTTTTACGTCAGATTCAGTCGCTTTAATAACATTTAGAATATAAGTCTTCAACTTCATCCATTAATTTGTTTGTAATGTTGGAAGTTTCGCCAAAGCCAACTAAGTAATTCTCTGGAGATGCTTTTGTTTTACTTCTATCTTGCTAATTATGTTACATCCAATAAGAACTTTTATTACATTCAAACACTTCATCTCACCCGGTTTGAATGCTAATTGGTGAATAGGTATGATTTCCTGCTCCTTATTTCAGCCAAACGTCTTTCATATCTTGTCTCTGAGATAGTGGGTAGTACTTCAGGATAAGTGCAGAAAGATCGGTGTCATTAAAGCAAACGATAATTACTTTGAAAGCTTGTAAAGCATTTTGTATACGAACAGTTAAGCGACAGTCGACTTCTTTGGTAGGAAGTAGGAACAGTCAAATTGTTGCGTGTTGTTGTTTCCTTGTCTTTCCTTATGGCTGGTATGATATCACTTCCTCATAACATTACGCTCACAGTAATTTCGTATCTTTGTATTGACATAATAGCTTGTAGCAGTAAGCTCTTTGTTGGTTTCAGAATACTAGAACTTAGCTAATTGAACTATCAAAGATGTATTCTCACTCAGTTCAGCAACCTCTATAGGATCAGATGCTTTTCCTTTTGCCTTTCTTCTCCTTCAAGTAATTTCTCGATCAAAAACAAAGTCCACTGTTTGAAACTTCCCACATTGTACAGGACTCTTCCAAACCACGTCAAAAATTGTTCTAAAGTTCCCTACATCTTGTATCGAACTTATAAAATAAAATCCACAATCATAGCCATTCGAACACTGGAATTCTTAGTTTCAAACTACCACCACGTGGAATACAAGTGTTCAGATGTTTGGTGTGGTCTTTTTCACACTATGAGAAATCTATCACTTTCTGTATGGATTCAAATGATGGTAAATTTATCTTCTTTAAAGAAACTTCATCTCTAAACTAGGCATAGACCTCTCGTCCGTGATCTTCAAATCTAAGAATCTTCTTGGCAATGTCAGGAGGTACACGTGATAAAATGTGAACGTACAGTTGGGTTTTCCATTGTCACCTCCTACGGATTTCCTCATTCTTGAATGAATTCTACCATCTTAATCACATGGGCCTTCAGACGATCGGAGATTGTACCACTAAGCTAACTGTGAACCACTACGTCGGAGTATGTAGTACTAAGGTATCCTATTACCTGTATAGGTGTGTTATTTATGGTTATTACATCGTGATATACGAGTTGTCCCTCCGTGACATAGTTAATGTTTTTTTAAAATTTCCAGTAACACATCCGAGTGAATTCTTCTGTGACAGTTGAATGTTTTGATCGAGTTTCATATCTGGAGACACTCCACTGAAAGATTTAGATGTTTCCTTAACGACGAATTGTCGCTTCTCGAACTTCTCCTGAATAGAAGGATGATTTGCATACAGTTGTCTTATATTTTGAAGATACCATGAACCGTACCTGAAGTAATGTGTGTCGTCAAATTCTCGGAGAAAAGGCAGAAGTTCTTGAACAGTCTGGAGATGCAAATTACAATTACCTTCCATTTCATCTGCGATGAGATTTTTTTAACAAATTGAACAAAGCGAAGAAATCCTTCTGAAAACGAAGCATTTTCAAACTTTTCTTTACACTCGTCACAGAAGTTTTGCAAATCATCTTCCAGAAGTTTACCAGTGGAAGAAGTTCTTCAGAGATTTATCTTCCTTCGCAGCTGACATTTTCATTGCTTTTGATATTTTTTATAGCAGACATATAATTGAGGATCGGTTCTCTGCCAGAAAGCTTTATATTTTAGAATTTCGAAAGCGTCTGAAAATCAAATAAAGCCTTCCAAAGAGCACCCGTTATGGATTCCAGTCAATACCGATTCTTCACAACTTTTTGTCCAAAGACTGAACACTCCATAAATGTATCCTTTAATCCACAACCTTTAATGTAGTATTTTCTTATCATATGTAGAACAGCTTTGGCCATTGGTATGATGTCCGAAAATTCTTCAGGATCGTTCTTTACTATCTGAGCCATTATAAACACACCATCACAGGATATTGGAATAGCCGTTTGTTTTAACTGAGAAAGAATAATCTGAATTTTCTTATGCCTTGTTCACATTACTTACATCTTACCATGGTAAACGTTAACCCGAGTTCATTTTAGTAATGTAAACGGTAGTTACCGTTAACGCGGGTTTCAAATTTAACTAGCGTCAACTTACGACGGTTATCTTGTAACGTTAGTAAGAAACGACTGTCTAAACGCAAGTTAGTTATTAGGCACGGCTCACTTCGTGAGTTTATTTCTTTCTTTATCGAAATATATAGTATAATAGTGGTGCGTACTACTTTTTAAATATAAATAAATGATGGCAGAACTAATCTACAAAATGTGACGCTACAACCAATCCATTTGCGTTCATTTTTTATAATTTAATCCTCTCGCGTGTAACAAGCAGATTCTTAACTCAACCACGGAAACCTCAACCTGTTTCTTTACAGACAATGGTAGTACAAGCACGATAACCAAGTTAAGTTCGGTAGTCTGAATGCAAGTTAGTTTTACCCATAACTTTTACCATCGTAAAATGTTAGTAATCTAAACAAGGCATTAGAATTCTATACACTGTTCCAAAGTTAGTCAGAGAATGTGGTATAACTGGTAAGTATTTGACGTGCAAGAGGGGGGTATTATCTTCAAAAAACTAGTGAGTGCATTCCTGCCCAACTAAGAGTGATCATAAGCTTTCAGTTTTCAGAGATGGAGGTTTCGGGCATTCTAATTTGAGATTAGTGATATCATAATTGCCTAGATTTGATTCGAGGCACATTTTGTGATACAAAACATCCCCACTAAAATCTTCTGACTCATCTCTTTAATCTGCTATTCGCATGAAAACTTCATTCTAGGGGATTCACAAATACGAAATTATCTGTTCACTGACTTGGACTGAGCGTGGCCGCATAGAACAAACGGTAAACGTTCCAGTTTCTCCGATAATGATGGAGAGGTGCTCTTGATTTTGATCAGGATCTAGGATGTAAAAATTCACCTTCTGCTCGAACTTCTCCCTTTTCAACGTTTTATCCCCACTATTTCCTGAGATAGATAGTGACTTTTGTTATGATTTTTTCTCTACCAGAATGTACATCGTGAAGAAAAAAATCTATAGCATAGATATCGACTACATTAGTGTTATTTACATTTAATATCGTTGTTTCTTTTTTATTGTATCATAGCATTGTTTCTGTGTTTTATGTTTAATTATTATATCAAGAAGGAAAAAAAAAGTTCTGGAAAGACAAATCTTTAATATTTTTGTGTAAGCATTAAGAAAGAAGTTAGTATTTTAAAAGTTGTTCTGAGGACATAAAATTACGGTGTTTTTGCTTGCTTTTGAAAAGGTCAATTTATTTTTAACATCAGGAACAATTTAGTTCTTTGAACCGGCAGGCACCAGGTGTGCGTTGACGAGGTTGTGCTAACTTAAACAAGAAGTGTTGGGTTTCTCAGGGAAACGGAAAGTTTTCAAATTTAACAATAGAACCGAGTATTGAGACCCTCATGTAAAGTGGCTGAAGCTATTTTTCGTGGGTTCTATAGCAAAAGGTTGTGCGTTGCGTTGGACCGTGGACGTCGAGAATGGTGGTGGTGTGAAACTGATGCTCCGGTATATAGCGTTGGGAGATAAAGAAAGTTGAGTAAACTTTCCTCGGCCGTTCGGAAGACCGGGGAACTGAGCTAAAGAAAGACTGCCTAAATAAAGAAATGATAATAGACCGTTTAATTAGCAAGTATGATTTGCGAACTTGTACTGGATACAGAAAATTGATGAGTAAGAAGGACACAGCAATGCCCTCAGAAATAAGCCACGAATAGAGTGCCAATGCAGCGAAAGCTTTGGTTCTTTTAGAACAGGGGCTACAGATGAGCACACAAGT